>NJDD01007193.1:28308-40417 GCA_002245505.1 Calephelis nemesis
TACCCATTCCTGCCGCTATAATGACAGTGTCACATTCCGATTTGGAGGGTAGGAAAGCCAGTAGATTTGCACAATAGGCCTTACATATCGACCATAGGAGAGCAACGCACCTGTAACGTCAATGGTATATATAGGCCATTATTATCTGTTACCATTAAGAGAGCTGTGTGCTTGTTCGCTGCCTTCTCACATAAAAAAGAGAAACTATCCAGTAGCCAACTCAAAAGTACCTACGTCGAGTAATAAGTTTTTTATTGTTTCTGTCAGTGCCTAAATTTATCGATAAAATACATAAATACCTACATACAGTACCGGTACAAGACCGGTATCCTATTGAGGGTAAATAAATAAAAATGTCTATAAAATAGATTTGCACATTAGTCCATCACTAGCTGTAAGCAAACGAAAGTGATAGCTTGAAAATCACATGTGTAAGAAAGGGATATATAAACACGCATCTAACAATGACCGACCAGTATATGATGAACTCCGATAAACATCAAATAATTTAAAATGTAATTATGAATTTTATTATTTTTAATCAACCTAGTGAAAATTTTACCATCTTTTCGGTAAATTGAAGTGCGGCTGTCTTTACCGCACCATTTAATTGAACAAACAGTCATTTTTAAATCTATTTTTTATACAATAACGCGACAATGTTTACAGGTCACAAACCTGGTCGATACTGTTCATATCTTTTTAAGTAATAAGCTACATAAGAACAATTACAGTACGATTCACGAGAGTTGACCACTGCGCAGAAGTCATATTTTAGGTCCCTTTGGAGGTGCGGTGTGCGGGGGGGACGCAATGCGTCAAGACTGAGTGAGTGTACATGCGCAGACGACCGCCATTTGTGGTCAACTTTCGTGAATCGTACTGTACACTTATGTGTTGACAGAAACTGGTTGCCTTCAATGCGGCGTCTATTGGGATGTGTGGTCGATGCTATTAACTAAATGTTAATAAATCGCAAGTATTCTGTTCAAGAGTACCTAAAATGACATACTCGATTCCAGTTTCCAATAATGCATGAACCGAGCTTCAAGAGTATAGACCGCCTCGTTGGTCGAGTGGCTAGCGTACTCGCCTAACTGCATCGACGAATCGCGAGGCTCGGGTTCGATTCCCGACGGGGGTAGGCATTTGTGTGATGAACATTTAGATGTCTGCATTTCCGGGTCTGGGTGTTTATTAAATGTATTCTGGTATCTATTTAAGTATTTCTATGTAATAGTATCGTTGACTAACACCCATAACACAAGCATATAATTTGCTTACTTTGGGGTTAGATTCAATTTGTGTGACTAGTCCAGGGATATTTATTTATTATTTATTATTATTATTGGGTAGATCGATTGGCGGGGTCGCAGCTCGTCACTCGACGGTAGACGCCAGCCGGAAAAGAGTTCTTCGTTGCCGAGACCGTGGGTGACGGTGTAATGTGGTGTTAGGTTACGTGTGCTAGCTGTGTTTGGGTTGAGAGGGGGGGTCGTATTAGTGATCGCTACCGGGTCGGGAAGATTGATTACAGTACGATTCACGAGAGTTGACCACTGCGCAGAAGTCATATTTTAGGTCCCTTTGGAGGTGCGGTGTGCGGGGGGGACGCAATGCGTCAAGACTGAGTGAGTGTACATGCGCAGACGACCGCCATTTGTGGTCAACTTTCGTGAATCGTACTGTACCTAAATTCAAATTTAAATAACTCAAAATATCATAAATTGTCATAGTCATAAAATTATTTTTAAACAAAAAAGAAAACCGCCTTCAAAAACTCTCTAGAACTAAAAAGGATGAAATAATTTGTTATAATATTATGTGTACAAACTATCCTATACTATACTATAATACTAATAATAAAAGGCATGGATGAATGGAGGCACCGACTTCAATTGCTACATAAAAATTAAGAAATTGTGTAGGTATTAGGTATAATATTAATTAGGTATTAGAAGAGTATCAATTAAGGTAGGTAAGTAATTAAAATAAGTGTTTATTCATGGGTTAGTTTCGTCGATATCTTTTGTTGTGGTCTTGAAAGTATTTTTGGGTAGGATATAGTTTGTACACATAATATTATAACAAATTATTTCATCCTTTTTAGTTCTAGAGAGTTTTTGAAGGTGGTTTTCTTTTTTGTTTAAAAATAATTTTATTTCTTGCTTTTTAGTTGTACAATTACAATATACTAATTAGGTTCGTGGATAAAGCAGGTTTTAGGTAAATAATGGGGAGGCCATCTGTACATGCATCACGCATGAGAAAGCGTCGTCCACAGGAGCCTGAAAGTACAA
This sequence comes from Calephelis nemesis, assembly GCA_002245505.1. Taxonomy (NCBI): domain Eukaryota; kingdom Metazoa; phylum Arthropoda; class Insecta; order Lepidoptera; family Riodinidae; genus Calephelis; species Calephelis nemesis. Next base: position 30,609 of record NJDD01007193.1, read on the forward strand.
AAATGAGCGCCTGAGCCGCAATACGGACGCTGAGAACGAAATAAAACATAACGTCTTAGAGAGTCGTCCGAAGACCGTGAAAAACGGCTTAAGAAGCGTAATTACGTACAAAGAAATTTGTAGAAAGAGACTGTAGAACAACGACAACATCGGTTGTCTCTTATTAATGACAGGCTATCGAATGAAACGCCTGAGCAGCGTCAAAGTCGATTGTCTCGTATTTACTACTGACTCCAAGCTGTTGACGAAACCCCACGATGAACGAGCCTTTACAGGAATGCTAAGTTTAAGAAATCTTATTTCCGTGGAAGAAGAAATCTAATACTCGTTCATCGTTGGGTATATTTTTATTTATGTATGTTTAAGTTTTGACTCTGCACAGAGAGAGCACTACTTGGATTATACTACAATTTAAGCACTACTAACATTTTTCAAAGTCAATAGAAACCCTAAGCTTGCCCATTTTTTTAATAGTTTCCTCGATTTCTCCAGAATCCCTTCATCAGATCCTGACTTCCTTGCCATGACACTACGCTTTCAAACAAAAAAGAATTATCCAAATCGGACAAGCTGTTTTCGAGTAATCGTTGAAAATGTTCATCATTAGGGATGCTCTTCATCATCAGCTCATCATCATAAGATGACGATTCTTATACGTAAAATCCCTCTAAATTGATAAAAAGTCAAGAAAAACTATATGCTTCCATACATTTTTTTCAGGAATGCCCTCGATTTCACCAGGATGCCATCATAAGATCCTGACTTCCTTACCATGAGACCACCTGTGAGGTACACCCTTCCAAACAGAAAAAGGACTGTCCAAATCAGACCAGCCGTTTAAGAGTAATCGCTGAAAATGTTCTTCAGTAAGGATGCTCTCCATCATCAGCTCATCATCATAAAATTACGATTTTTATAGTTAAAATCCCTCTCAATTGATAAAAAGTCAACAAAAATTCGGTACTTCCATACATTTTTTCAGAAATGCCCCCGATTTCCCCAGGATCCCATCATCAGATCCTGAGTTCCTTCCTATGGGACCACCTGTGGAGCTTATTTATTTATTTATTTTACACTTTATTGCACACGTAATATAGAGTTGACAGTGAGAAAATACAAATATAAATATTGTACAAAAGGCGAGCTTATCTCTTACAAGAGATATCTTACAGCTAACCTAAGATAGAGAAAAACAATACAAAACAAAAAGCGATAGGTAGACAGTGTACAACCTTAAGATTAAAGAGTTAAAAAAAACTTAATTAAACTTATAAACTATTCTACATAAATACTTACTTAATATTAATAATAAAAAGGTACCAAAAAAATAGGTATAAATGTTATACCTACTAATAGTTTAATTCTAACAATAAGTGATACCATTAAGCACTAGAGGAGTAAAACAGTTTTAAACGATTTGTAAATGAGGTTATGGAATTACTATTTCGAATATCAAGGGGAAGTGAGTTCCATAGCCTTACTCTTTCAAATAAAAAAAGAATTTAGCAAATTAGTCCAGCCGTTTAGAAATGATCGCTGAACATACATAAAAAAAAATATCGCGACGAATTGAGAACCTCCTCCTCTTTTGAAGTCGGTTAAAAAGAATAACTCAAAGATCTAAAATTTTTCAGATTCGTTATTATAATGTGATACAATATTTGTCATTTTTTTTAATATTACCGTTTAAAAATAAACTTCCAAAACTTTTAAACTTTCCAAAAAAAACATTTTTCAACATTTTTCTTATTATTATTATTATGCAATAAAAACTTGGACAACTATTAAAAATATTGTAAAAAATCGTTATCGCCTATCGTTATCGTATCGTTATCGTATTGTTATCGTATCATTATCGTTATCGTATCGTTGTCGTACCGTTCTCGTATCGTTATCGTATCACTATCGTATCGATATCGTAACGTTATCGTATAGTGATCGTAGCGTTGTCGCATCGTCATCGTATCGCTATCGTATCGTTATCGTAAAGTTATCGTATCGTGGTCTTAGCGTTGTCGTGTCGTTGTCTTATCGTGGTCGTAGCGTTGTCGTATCGTTGTCTTATCGCTATCGTATCGCTGTCCTAACGTTATCGTCATCGTATCTTTGTCGTATCGTCCTCGTATCACTATCGTAACGTTATCATAGCGTTGTCGTATCGTCATCGTATCGCTATCGTAACGTTATTGTATCGTATCGTATCATTGTTGTATCGTCATCGAAACGTTATCGTATCGTGGTCTTTACGTTGTCGTATCGCTATCGTAACGTTATCATAGCGTTGTCGTATTGTCATCGTATCGCTATCGTAACGTTATCATAGCGTCGTCGTATCGTTATCGTAACGTTATCGCAACGTTATCGTATCGTTGTCGTACCGTTCTCGTATCGCTGTCGTAACGTTATCGCATCGTGGTCTTAGCGTTGTCGTATCGTTGTCTTATCGTTGTCGTATCGTTGTCATATCGTTGTCGTATCGTTCTCGTATCGTTATCGTATCGCTATCGTATCGATGTCGTAGCGTTATCGTATCGTTGTTCCTTCCTATGAGACCACCTGTGGAGTCTTTCAAATAAAAAAAGAATTTTGCAAATTAGTCTGCCGTCGCTGAACATACATAAAAAAATATCGCGACGAATTGAGAACCTCCTCCTGCTTTTTTGAAGTCGGGTAAAAATAATAATGTCAGAGTTGTAGGTCTTCTTAGGAGCTTACATGGACCTCAGTGATCTACGAGGTGTGTTATATAGTTTTTTGTTTGCCAGCTTAGTTTAAAAATAAGTTGTGTCAACCTTACCTAAGCCCTTTGGGCTTCGATTGCGCTTTTAGGGAGTCGAGAAAATACATGATACCTACTATTTTCTTCATAAATACTGCTCTTGTACACTATGTATAACAGAAAACATAAACAGTATGCGAGAGACTAAAACTACTAACTACTATACTACTATACTAAAACTACTATAACTATACACATTGTGATTTTGTCGTCACACCTCCAGATACATAACGATCGAGTGGGCGAACTGCACGGGGTCCGCGGTGGAGGTGCCAGAGCTGCTCGGGGCCGAGGTCACGCGCCGCGCCTGGCGGGAGCGCGCCAGGGAGCCCTACCACGACGGATACATTGGTAAACCTCATTCACACCTCACACAGTTATACTTACTAGTGGTCGCCCATTGGTCGAAATTCGACCATAATAAATTTTAATATTTTGTTGATAAGAACGCCATCTTCATTTCTCTAGACCAACTCTTTTGTATTCAAACTGTGATCACATGTACACTGTGTCACTGTATCACAAATCTGTGATCTTTTATCGTTATCATCAATGTATTTGTTTGTGTGTGTCAAATGCATGGTAGTGTGGGTAATGTTTTATTTATTGATTTAATAGGTACTTTATAAGCATTTTTCGAAAATTTTAGCGTTCTGCACTTCTCCTACACATAAAATATAAGTGTGCCAAATTTTATGCTCCTGCGAATTTCGTAAAAAGGGATCCATAGTTTTGGCATCACGTATTACTTGTTTTTTTTATAAATTATAACATCTACCTACCTACCTTTATATTACTGTATTATTATTATTATTATATCTACCTTTTCCAAACCTAGCCTTTCAGGAGTAAAAACGGCAAAACAAAAAAGTTTCAGTTCCTGTGTTTTGTTTTTAAAGTCGTACTCGGCCGGTTCACAGAAAAAAATCCAATATATACACCTCATATTTTTGCAATAAAGCGGCTATAGCATACGCACAGACGGACATGTCAAATTCAAGTTAACCATGGAAAACAAAAAATCATAGATGTTAATACAAATCCTAGCGCTAGTGTTTTAGTTAGTTTTTTAGTTTTCAATAAAAGATTAAGTACTACTAATTTTATAATCTATTTGAAATTTATGGCGTTAACGAGGAGGCTAAATATTCCAGAGGGAGGAGCATCGGTGCTGGCGGTGGTTTGGACTGCTACCATCATTCTCGGCTTGTACGGAGCATTCATGCTGTATCGCGGGATTCTAAAGTAAGTCTCATCCTACTTTCTGCGAATACCTTAGCCAAGGCGGCAAGTAAATCAATAAACATGGAATAAATTACTTCAAGGTTGAACCTGACATTATAGCGTTATTTACAACTTAATTTAACTCTTACGTTAAACTATTAACGGAGTAATACAAACTATAATATCAACTTAATGTTTCTCTTACTTTAGTCTGTTTGACCGCCTCGTTGGACGAGTGGCTAGCGTACTCGCCTAACTACATCGATCAACTGCGAGGCTTGGGTTCGATCCCCGACGGGGGCAGGCATTTGTGTGATGAACATTTAGATGTCTGCATTTCCGGGTCTGGGTGTTTATTAAATTTATTCTGATATATATTTAAGTATTTATACTTTGACTAACACAAGCATAATTTGCTTACTTTGTAGTTAGATTCAATTTGTGTGATTTGTCGTGGAATATTTATTTATTTATTTAATACTACGGTAACTATATATCTTAAGACGTAAGACAGTAACCGACGTGGGGTAAGACAGTTACCGTCTTAGCGAAAGAACTCACGATGCGGTTTTTACCCGCACGACTAGCAGAAAACGCTAAGTCCCACTATGTGATAGGAGGCAAGTCTATCGCCAACCGGTCACATATCCAATCCCGAGGATTTTTTTGATTAGAAAATTGGAAATACCACGTTTTCTTTTCATTGCCCGACCCAGGATTCGAATCGGGAACTGATCTTGATCAAATTTACATGTGGCCACTTCTGAATCATGACCTACTTTTCAAAAAAATAACTATCAAAAGCCATTCATTGCTGGCCGAGAAATCGCGTAATAAACAAACAAAAAACATGAAGACAAATCAATAACATCCTCCTTTTTTAAGTGGTTAAAAAATGAATAATCTTTTCAGGTGTCTTAGAAGCAGAAAGATGAAAACCATCACCAAAGTATAAGGGCAGCAACGCTAAGTCTGGATGACATTATTTTTATTGCAGCTCTGCGAAGCTCTCGTAACGTTTTGTCTCTGAAGTTATTTTGTTATGTACATTCCTATGACATTCCTTTATCTTTTTGAAGTTTACTGTTTCATATGAAATATTTGTTATTATTTGACTCATGATAGTGTTATTTGTTCGATGTGAAACATCTTTTAATTATAGTTTACAATGGTGGTAATTTTGTTGCGCACTCCTAAACTAATTTTAAGTTATCGCTGTCTTCTTTCAACGAAAGAAACAGAAAGAGACAAAACACTTTTAGCGCTGTCAAATTAGACCGTACACGTCATTTCTACAGACGTTTAAACTATTACTCGGAAAACGTCTATAAAAAACATCGCGATTTGACATGTTCGGACTAATCTGACGTGTCTAAAACGTTCCATCTCTTTTGTTTTTGTTTCATTTGAGAACGATAGCATGCATCTAAAATTAGTTTAGCTTGTGAACAGCAGAATTACCACAAATGTTTATCATATTTTAAAACTTTAATTGATAAAGGTCCTATGCACACTAACGTTATTTGTCCGTCGCGTTTAGCAAACTAATACATCTCAAACGTTCGTACAGGAATTATACAAATAAGCAAAACATGTCAAATGATATTTAAAATTTCGTCATAATTAGTGCTCTTGTTATTGGCCAAAGTTATCAAATATCAATAGTTCGACTCGAAGATTCTAATGATAAAAATTAAGTCTATAAAATGTATTTACGTCGATTAAATAACTGATCCTATCACCATATCCAGCCTTGGTGGCAAGAGCCCATCTTGAGAGTAGGTGCACTATAAAAAAATGTTTAGGAATGACGCAGAATTGATTACATAAAAAATTTAGGAGTCGAACAGATAACCCCACCCTTTTATCGAAGAAGGTTAAACAGAAGGGTATCTTCAGATTATTTGAAATCATAACTATGCAAATAATATGGTTGGTTTAACATTCGGTAAATATACGTCATGTTATATAATATAAGTCTCTAACTAAATATTAATCTAAACACGTCAGTTAAACGTTGTGTGCTTTCGGTACCTTGTTTTAAAATAAGTATTTAAATGAATCTTGCAGAACAATGTAAGTATCTATTACGAATGAGTATTTGTGGACCAGAATTCACATGGGAGTTGGCTAATTTCTTTAAGTGTTGCCATTTCGTTCTGCAAGATTAGTTTTTGTACACACGCTGTTGCGTACAAACTAGAGTATTTTAATTTTTGCAAGTAAATAATTTATATAGTTTCTATAAAAAAAATCCTTAAAAATATTTAAAGGCGTTATATGAGAATAGTTTCTTACCAATTTTTAATAATTAAGAGTTGTATCACTATTTGTAAGGGTATTTAAACAGTATAAGCTATTTAGGGAACAAATCCTCTATTCATATTTTTAGATGAAGAAACACTTGTACTGTTTTACGTATCACTTATACTTTATTATTTTATAAATAGCCTACCGGTTTCGCTTTTGACAGCATCATCAGGGCTAGAACTTAAATTACTGCAGAAATTACTGCAGTAATTTACGTATTTATATAGATACGTAAAACAGTACAAGTGTTTCTTCATTTAAAAATATAATGATTTGGAAGTTTTACCAAGCGCCGACGATGGAAAATATCAAATACGAATCCTCTAGTTTGTACGCAAGGTGTTATAATTGTTTGCATGCGCTGTGTGTTTTAATGAGTATTAAATATCCCATATTTTACTTGACTGTTTAAATTGCGTGACCAAGACCACACGGAACAGTCTTTTTCATCTAGTCAAGATTCAGATATAATTTTGAAATTTAATTAACAAAAACATTACATTCAGCAATCAGTCTGTCCGCGTGAGTGCTTCCATGTTTTTACGACATATATAACGCTAATTTACAAGATTTTTAAGAATTTTCCAAGCGAAATTGGCCGCAGAAGAGGCTTTCGGATTGACAATATTTCTAGATTTAGCAACGAAGGTATGCTGAATTCGGTTAACGGACGTATTAATTTTATTAGAATGCGGTTTTTGAAATATTGTCAATTGCTTTCTTGAATTTATTGGCGTTTGAAGTAATGATGTTTTATTAATATTACGTAGTAAAGATTAAAATGTTTAATCAGTCAAATAAGGCAGTCTATTGCACTATAATTTTTATTTATTACTGTGTGTCTTGGAAAATAGATTTCTATTTCCTAGGTTTGGACCAAATTTTTATAACATATAATATTGTGAATTTATGTTAATTTCTTTAACATTTAAATAAACTAGTTTGAGCCAGTTGATCTAGTAACAAAAAACAAATAATTTTCTAAACAATATTTAGGTCACAACACATTTAAATTACACAAAAATGTGATTGACTGATTGAATGTTAAATCTACCCGCAAACCAAACTGCAATTAAACGACATTATAAGTAATTAATTAACTATAGCATATATTAATTTTATTGACCTTGTTATAAAGTGCGTTCTTGAATAATTTTATCCTATTTGAAACATCTAGAATTATTTAGGCTTATTTAACAAGAGAAACCAATTAGATTAATTACATACTTTTATTCTTTTGTGAGGATCCTTGTTTAGAATAAGAAGGTAAATGTCATCTTTAATCGTATAGTTACAAATTATTTGCACAATGTTAGCATTTATTTTGTGTATGTAAGTTTAGAGTTACCTGTATAGAATGGAACCGCCCATTGAAGACTTTTAGGGCTAGACTGTAGCGACCAAAAAGACGTGACACATCATATCACATATCAATACTATCTATAGTTCGTCTTCATTCAGTATAATCTCTGCAATCGGCTTAGACTTTAGGCTTTTAAAAAATATGAGACCTGTGATATAACAGTTCTTTAACCGCAGGGTAAACTAAAAGTTTTCTGATTTTTAAATAATCATTTAATAGAACGTAATGAACTGTTGTCACAGGGTTTACTTGAAGTGAGACTTTTTTCTTGAAAAAAACTTTGAAATTTCTTATGTTTTGGTGGATGCTTTGCTCCATTTAAAGATTTTGAATGTAAACGTTTCTATAAATTGAACCTTTAAGTTAGTATTCATAATAGATTTATTACTTTTGAATGCAAATTTTAAGAAAACCTGATAAACGCATTTAAAATTTGGCAGTCGAGGCTAAATGAATGAAATTAACCAGTTTTTATTATTATCTAGTCAAGCAATTCGAAAATTCAAACTCTTTTACCAAGTGTACGAGGTTATAAATAATTCAAGTTTTTTAATGCTGGTAGGCAAATGTCTTTACTGATAATGACAAAGTGGTCTCAGTCCATTGCAGAAGATAACAAGGCTTACCTACTATCAAAGCTTTGGCGCACAAATATTTTAATAGATTAGGTAAGGGCAATTATTAATCCATGATACCATTTGAAAGCATAACCATATATAACTTTTGTAGATTTTGCATTTAAGCCCATGTATTGTGTCGAGTATGTATTTATAATGTGAGTGTGTTAACGTAAATTTTGTACATTTCCGTTTCCACTTCAGTATTTTCTAAGTTAATTTAATTAATTAATGTCTTATGTCCTTTTAAATAATACTATATATTCTATATCAAATCTATTTTTGTGTACAGGTAAAACTTTAAATCTCGTTCCTTCATGACAATATAAAAAAATTATGCTTTTAGGGTCAATTCGTACTGGCGTTAAAATTCTAAGTAAGTTGAAGTTTTACTTTAAGTTGAAAATCACTGCTTTTTAAGTGATATAACAATTAACATTATTGTCAATTCATGTTGGATAATGAACATTTGGAAATTAAATTACTCCATTTTTTACTAATGTATTATTTTAACTGTAATTCTTCAACCTATATAATTCGTTTAGAATAAGGTCCCATTTTCGTTTCGTTTCGTTGTGTATTCGTTTTTCCAAAGATTATTAACATCATACCTACTTATGCTACTGAATTTCGATGAATTTTTCAAAATTGTCGTAATAAGTAGTCGGGGATTTGCAAGACGTAACGTTATAAAACGCCAGTGCGAATGTACCCTTAACTACTTAATTATTTCTTTTATAAAGTTAGCTATTGTCGGCTTCTGTCCTGTTCACTTTCATCTGTACTTGAATGTATTAACCATAATATTATATATTATCATTGATGTGAAACATGATAGGTATAAAATCGTGTTAGACAATACAATATTTGATATTTAATAAAATTTGATTGTGTTTTATAAATTTTCAGTTTTATTTCGTGATTCTCATTCGAAAGTGTTACAACCTTTTTGCCCTATCTGGTGGCATTATTTTTATACTAATGGTAGAGACCTGTACAGCAACTTGCCCAGGATCCACCGCTTTACCTATTACTGCCGACATAGACCTATTATGATCCGGCCTGGAGGGTAGGATAGCCTGTAAACTTGCACAATAAGCCTATTTCATCCCGGCCATAGGACAACGACGCAACTGTAATATCTATGCTGTCTTTAAGCCACGGTTTTCTGTGCATCAGAAGATCCATGTACTTGTTCTTTAACCTCTCTCGTTAAAAAAGCAAGGGGTGCACTCCGGGAGTGCCGGCAGAAGTGAAAACTTGAATATTAACGTTGTGCATTTTTGATATTTTGGAATGGTTAGGGAATAGTTTTGAAACAATTGCTTTAATTATGCTATCGTTTATGTGGTAGAATACAATATTCATTTATTGCGTTATCGTACACAAACATGACTACTTGAATATTTGCGCAATTGCTTTTCACTGTCCTACGAATTTTCGATCAGGGTCACATGTCCTGACGCGAGTTTAGAAGTTTTTACCCATTCCAAAAAAAAGTGCGCAACATCACTAA
>NJDD01007193.1:43837-56858 GCA_002245505.1 Calephelis nemesis
ATAAATCAGCAAGACCTTTCCGGGCGATATCATTCACTCTCGCTGCACGAAGTTGTCTCTTCTTGTCTTTATAGTCTTTCTCAGCTACAGCCAGATTTTCAGAATTATTTAACAGCACCTGTTAACATATTTTTATCTAAAATAAATTAATGATGAAAATCATTTAGAGTTCGTAAGCTGGAAACAAATTATCGGACAAGGCTGACGAATGCGGCTAACGCGGCGCGCCTTTTTTTACGATATATGATATTAAGCAGACGGATTTCCTGATGGTAAGAAATTCACGCCGCCTAGACACACCAAAAATGGTAATGGTGCGTTGCCAACCTGAGGCCGGGATAGTAAGCCTCGAGCAAAAGTAATTTTACCGGCTTCCTTACCCTCCGAACCGGAACACGTCAACGGCAAACACTGACGTTATGAAGGCAGGAATTGCTAATATTCAAGAAATACTGGCCGCGTGCTAGGTAGGTAGGTAAAGTAGAAATCACTCTATAATCATAGACTAAACAACTGTAAACATTCTTCAAAGATAAAGAAACCTCCGCTAACTAAACAAATACATCAGCACTTTCCTTACTCTACATGTTTCTTCGCTTACAATTTCATTCTAGAAAAGACGTTGAGACTTGAAATGCATCCGCAGGCCACGCGCCAAAAGACAATAATTTAAATAGGTACGACTTATTAGTCGCAGTGGTAGGCCGCAACCGATAATTTGTTTCCAGCTTTATATGGCCATAAACATGAGCTTACACCACAATTATAATGACTTAGATGGGTAAATACAAGGCTTGTACGACACTATACAAAGCCTTTACCATAAGTGGGTATAGATTACATTCGGTAAGTCAGGCATCTATGACACTTTTGGTCTAAAAATGAGTTTCTCTTAGTTACCAGTAGAGGCGCTGTTCAAAGTTTTCATACAAATAATTGACAGAGACTAGCGAGTATAGTAAACTTGATATGCCGTAAACTCATGGTAAGGCTCAGCACCACAGTTCAGCACTATACTTAATACGTAGTATTACTATATAAGCTGAGCTATACTTGCTAGCGTCTCGTAAGTTATTTGCATAAAAACTTTGAAAATAAGCTTTAATGGTAAATGTATGTAGGGAGTTGGAGTAACCTACTCTTAGAGCTCGATTCATGCAAAATTGAAAATTGGAATCGAGTATGTCATTTTACGTACTCTTAAAGACCATACTTGCGAATAATTAACATTTATTTAATAGTGGTACTAGGTGGCAGAGTTTCGCAGCGACTCACCCGGATTGGTGCCACCTATTCCTGCCGCCATAACGTCATATTGTGTTTCGGTTTAATACTTTTGCTCGAGGCCTAACATCCCGGCCTCAGGTTGGCAACGCACCATTACCGAGGTATAATCTGTGCCGTTACCACCTTTGGTGTCTCTAGGCGTCGCGAAAATTATCATCTTACCATCAGGAAATGCGTCTGCTTGTTTGCTTTCCAATATCATAAAAAAAGTTAAACAATAAAATAATTCATAGAATTAGTTGAATTTATTTGTAACTAAATGTTAATAATCCGCTATTACTTTGTTCAAAAGTACATAAAATGACATAATATAGGTACGATTTAATTTTTCAAATCGCGCGATATCGAGATTTCAAAAGTAGCCCTACTGGAAACTAAAATTTCAGACCAAAAACGCAATAGATTTCGATATATAAATTGTCAAATGTATTCAAACTATAGCCACTTATGCTAATGGCTCTGATGTTGTTTGTTTTTGTCACTACCGCACATTGGTTGGTACCGCATATTATGGTCATTGGGTCATAGTAGAAATACTGATATTTTTATAAATTTAAGTGAATCTTTGTCGTTTATAAATCAATGCCACTTTTCGTTGTAATTGTATAACTCAAGAACGGGCTCACCTATCCAAACCAAATGTTAAGGCTTTGTTCGGACTATTTAGTAGATAGTTCATGTGAAGTTTGCATTAAATCGGTCCAGCGGTTTTTCATTTATCACATTTTTTGTAACAAATAATTTCAAAAATGGCGGATCATTTGTTAATGGGTATTTTTCAGTCAAGTTCAAACTTTTTTCAGATGACAGCACAATCCTCGCTGTCATATTGAAACTTTTTTCAGTTGTTTTTTTCTTTTGTTATGTTATGTTATTCATACGGTCTTATACGTAGCGAAGAACGTACCCGCTGCTAGCCTTATACAGACTGACTGCTGAGATACCTTCAATACTTATGGAGAGTACTCGGTACTCGATTCTCGTTAACTTGATATAAAAAAAAAGAAGCTTAATTTTTTATCGAAATATCTCTAAAAATAAGTGAAATTTGGATATTATAGTCCGTCACGTGCGGCGCGGCACACGACAGGCCGCCGCCACCCCCGCCCTCCATCCCGCTACCGCGGTGTCCGCGCGGTGTCCAATTATTCCGCAGTTAAATACTGGACTCTCGGTGTACTGTGTACGAAGTTTGCTAAGAAGTTATTTAATATTTCGTTTTTATGTTATTTTATTTCATGATATATGTTCGCATACTAACACGTCCTCAAATATTGAAGGTATCTCACCAGTCATCCTGTATAAGCCTTTCCTCCCTGACTTAAAAGTTGAATCCGCCCATTCATATCTTCTCATCTAACAATAGATACTTCATCATTTATCTATTACCCACATAACATTAATTTCGTATACATATAACCATTTTCCGGTAACTAACTTCTTATGAAGGGTATCGATATAACGAAAACGTTAGACTTCTAAATTAGATCCGAGCCTGACGACTTGCACCGAGCAGAATATAGAAGGAAACATGTTTTGTAATAATTTAGTGTATCGGAAAGAGTGTTGGGCAAATGTTAGTCATGACTACCGATTGATGACTAACGACTAAATACATAAATCATGATTGAAGACTAATGAGTAATTAGTTTATTGAATTTGTTTTGACTAATGATTGATTAGTTTTATTCGTAATAACAAGTCATGACTAATGATTAACTCAACTTTAATTTCTTGATTTGATACAGAAATTGCGGTGTAATGTACAAGATGAGTACGTAGTTTATGATGATGTACGAGTGTTTTTTGTAGTGTGATGTTTGAGTGTGTGGAATGATGTTTCTGGTAATGAAAACTGGTCATTAAACATTCAAAAAAAGAAAGAATTAAAAATTGAATTGAGTATGTAATTATTGTGAATAATCCCCCTAAACCGACATCATTCATCTCTTGATTACTAAAAAGAGTAGGTAAATGACAGCAGTTATAAAAAATGCAAGTTAAAACTAAAATCAGTTTTTATTAATTGAAATATTAAAATCAGAAAGACAAAAAAAATATTTATTTTCAATAACTAAAAATAACGATCCTACTTTCTAAGTCAATGACCAACAAACATACATTTATGACAACACTGATAAAATTACTCATTTATTATAACTTTAATCGAAAAATTTACTAAAAATAGTTAAAATCGTTCTTCATTACAAATCGGTACTTAAACAATAATCAAACCAATTAACAAATGATGACCAAACAAAGACATCATTTTAATCACATTACTTATTTCGATTCGACCCTTTTTCCGATTACTGAATTTATTATTCATTAAACTCTAACGATTAAATGATTACTGACTAACTACGTTAGTCATGATTATAACTAAAGACTTCAATCATGATTGATTTAGTTATGACTAAATTATTCATGATTAATCAATTGATTGAAAAAAATAGTTGATTTGCCCAACACTGATTGGAAAAAATATTAAAACTAGCTGCCAGTTCCAGCTTCGGATGGTGATTTTTTTATCATAAATTAGAATGTGAGCTGTTCTTTCTTCCAAGTTGCGTCAAACTGCACACGGTGTGCAAATTTGATTGAAATCGGTTAAGCAGTTTAGGAGTTCATGGCGGACAAAGTGACACGTTTATATATATTAAGATGGGTTGCCTAAAAATCCCGTAAAGAATAATTTTTATTTAATAAAATGTTTTTCATTAAATTTTGCAATATTAAGATATTAAGCAAATTTTATCTTTGGGTATACAATGTGCCTTTTATTTACCAGAGTTGCCAGTTATAAACAGGTATGTCGATGCCAGTTACATTAACTCGGATGGATAATAGAAAAAAATGTATCAACATAGTATGAGATTTTTTGTATTGCGAACACATTGAGATAAAAAAAATCTTAAAAACTGAAAAATATTTTTTTAATTTATATTAAAAAAAACCAGGATTATTTTGAGGCAACATATTCTTAATGTGATTTCTAAAATCCTAAAATTATTATAAAACATGTCTCACAAGCTTGGTGTAATTTGATGTAGGTTTGAATCTTTTACTAATAGCAAATTTAAAGGGTTTCACTCCGGCAGTGCCGGCAAAAGTGAAAACGTAAAAATTAAAGTTGTGCATTTTTGATATTTTGGAATGGTTAGGAAAAAAAATATTGAACGACTTGCTTTAATTATTAGTATGAAAGTACACAAACATGAAAACACGAACATTCGCGCAAGTGCCCTGCGCCGTCTTACGAATATTTGATCAGGTCACGTGTCCTGACGCAAGTTTAAAAGTTTTTACCCATTCCAAAAAAGTGCGCAACGCCACTAAAGAAGTTTTCGCTTCAAAAATCTTAAATTAAACTAAGTATTTCATCAATAAATTAAATTTTCAATATATTAATAAAACATAGACATATATTTTTTTAAATAACAGAGTAGAGGGATTTTTCAAATTCTTTTGCAGCCGTCGTAGCTTTAAGCATGGTCGGTGAGTTGTACGTAAACACATCGGAACAGTAATAATCCTTAAGAGTTTTCATATCCACATCCATTTTTTTATTATCAGCAGAGCAATCGCTTACATTGGTTATTAGACTGGGGATTAATTCTTTAAACGGTTTATTCTCGTAAGTTCCAAAATTTACTAAATTAGGACTAATTTGAGCCATTCTACAGGATAAAGTACTGGCATCACTATAAAGTAGGCATACGCAACAATATTCTGCTAAAGCCCTTAATATTTTCCAGTCAGCACGCGCCTTGCCTGGTGGAGTTATAGCAGGTAAAGCGCACTGAGCACGACCTTCCATATTCATGAAAGTTCCGCCGGATTCAGTGTAAGCACAACCTGGCAAAACTAGTGTTGCTAACTCCGAACCACGGTCTCCTTGAAATCCAATATATACCAGATTACAATCTGATGAAAGATTGCAGTCATAAAATATCTGATCAGCGCCTAATGACAGAACAACTGTTGGACTACTGTCTTTTAAAGCTGCCAGAGCTCCTGGCTTCCATCCAATCTCCAGAGCAGCTGCAAAACTAGCTTCTCTCGTTAATACATTTAATATTCCCCATTCATTATCACCTGTTTTGAGACTTCCTGCGACATTAAATAATTGAGACATGATTTTCGAGGCATTAGATGTTTCTAGTTGATCAATACCAACAAAAATAAGAGGTCGTTTTGCGCCTTTTAAAGTTTCTCCTGCCTTGGCTATCGCATCAACGTCTTCTCCTATATAATTTACGTAATAATTATAATCACAACAAGGACCAATTACATATATATCGCATTCATTTTGTATGTACGCTTGTCGTATCCACGCATTTAAAACTGGGGCTTCAAAACGTGGATTAGTACCAACTAATAAAATTTTGTCCGCTTGAGCGATATCTTTCATTTTTATATTTAATGAATATCCAGCTCTTAAATCAGTTCCAGATGTACTGTAGCAGAAATTGCGCTCAATATATGTATGATCTGAACCAAATATATTCAAAATGTCTTTTGCTACAACAAGGGTTTCTGCGTTGCAGTATGGACCAGCTATTGCCATTATTTTTGAGGGATGGGCACATTTCAACAACTTAGCAAGTTGTTTTAAAGCTGCATCCCATTCAATAGGACGTAAACAGTTTTTGCTTTTACTCATGGGAGTTACTAATCTTTGCATCTCCAGTGAATCTATAGCCCATCTACCTTTATCAGAAAGCCATTCTTGGTTAATTTCATCGTGTTCTCTCGGCAGAACACGTAATAACCGGTTAAATCGATGATTTAGTGATATGTTTGTACCAGTAGCATCTGTCACGTCTATAGAATTTGTTCTAAGTATCTCCCAAGGTCTTGCTTTAAACATATATGGTATTGATGTTAACGCACCAACAGGACATAAATCAATGATATTTCCAGATAATTCTGACAGAAACATTTTGTCGACATAAGTTCCAACTAACATTTCTCCTCCCCTCCCTGTAGAACCTAATACATCTAACCCACACACTTGCGAAGCAAATCTAATACATCGAGTACAATGAATACATCTGTTCATTTTAGTTCGAATTAATGGTCCAATATCTTTGTCTTCCACGGCTCGTTTACCTTCAAAATGTATATCTGTGAACCTAGTTCTGTCACTACCAAATCTCATAGACAGATCTTGCAAATCGCATTCTCCACCCTGATCACAAATTGGGCAGTCAAGTGGATGGTCCAGTAGCAAAAACTCTAGAGTGCCTTCTTGGCATTCTTTAGTTTTGTTTGAATTTGTTCTTATTTTCATTTCTTTTGCAACGGGTATGCCACATGCAATCTGAGGCTTCCACATGCCTTCTATTTCAACGAGGCACATTCTGCAATTGCCAGCAATGGATAGTCTTTCATGATAACAAAATGTTGGTACAGTAACTCTTTCTCGGCGAATAGCTTGAAGTACAGTGTAATGACTTGGGACAGTTACAGGAGTGCCGTTTATGTATATTTTGACATTTGATTGACTTGGGGATGAAAATTTTCTGCACAGATCCCAACATTTAAAAATATGTGATTTTCGTCTTAGCATAATATTATAAATATGACTGAATTAAAATAAATAACGTAGTTCTATTCAAACCGTTGATAAATTATGAAACCATTTATAATTTGACATTTGTCAATCTAATTTATTATTTT
Source organism: Calephelis nemesis (assembly GCA_002245505.1). Classification (NCBI taxonomy): domain Eukaryota; kingdom Metazoa; phylum Arthropoda; class Insecta; order Lepidoptera; family Riodinidae; genus Calephelis; species Calephelis nemesis. Next base: position 50,810 of record NJDD01007193.1, read on the forward strand.
AATAATTAAGTGGCTGGAATAAATTTATAGTTTCTATTTCACATCCACTTACATTCCTCTCGATAGGGATTTGCGTTATTTGAACGTGTAGTTCTCTTACTAGTCTGTGGTTCTTTGTTTTAGCCACGCACACGCCACGCAAGTAAACAAAACATCCGAATATATAAATTTCATGTAAAGCAGCTCTTGCAGCAGAAAGTAGCGGAAGTGAGGCAGTACATTATCGAGTTGATGTAGTTGTTACTTGCGTGAAAGTTCAAATTCTGCCAGGTTCTGCCTCGGCGAACCATATATTATCCCTTTACTATTATTCTAAGGAGTTAGCAGGCCGGAATCTAGCGAAGCAGTTTGACGCATGGAAATTTGATGCAAAAAAGTTAGTCGTAAATGTTTGGTGGACTAGTGTCAGTGTCGTTTATTATAGTTTTCTCAAATCTGACCGTTCTATCTAGTCTATTGTCAGTATTTGTAACCCGTAAGATAAAAGCTAGGTGCTAAATAACCAAGGCTGGTCAAACGCTTAACGCTTTACGCCAAAAAAGCGATTATGGTCATTGTGTTGAAGTCCATGGTAATCGGTTCGGGTTGACCCGCAATGTCTTACACCGTAAAAGCGACTATAAAGTTGGCTTCACACTGTGCGTGATAAATGATCGACGGAAACGGAGTATCCTACACTGATTAATTGTAGTGTGCGTAGACTTGTCCGTGGCACTATGGCAATGTTGTCGCCCTTAATCTAATATATAAAATTCTCGTGTCGCGGTGTGCGTAATTGAACTCCTCTGAAACCGCTCGACCGATTCTCTTGAAATTTTGTGAGCATATTGAACAGTTTTGAGGATAAGTGATAAGGGTGACCCACTCCAATTTTTTTGCTAAAATCACAAAAAACGTATAGCAGAACAACGTCTGTTGGGTCAGCTAGTCTTTATATATATAATTCTTCTGTGAGTGTTTATGTCACTGAACTCCTTCTAGACGGCTGGACCGATGTTGATGAAAGTTTTTGTGCGTGTTCAAGGGAATTCAATAATGGTTTAGATTCACAATTTGGTCTCCTGGAAAATGTTTTTTTTAATTAATTTTTTAATAATAAGTCGTTGTTGATTTTGGAATGTTTCACATCGGATCCGAAAGACTGCGCTACTGTCGAAGCATTAATGTCAAGCGATACGAAGTTTGCTGGGTCAGCTAGTGAATATACAGCAAGATTTTTTTATCACCATCCAAATTTTTTCTAGGCATAAAGTATCTATAAATAAGTCCATTTATGAAAAAAAAATAGGTATCTAGCAGGAAGCTATCTAGCATGTCAGAGCACTCAGCGCGTAGGTACGGTACTTTGTAGACGACTTTGCGATGTCATATCTTAATATTTTAGTATTGAGGGATACTAAAAGAAAAAAACACGTATTTAATTTTTTTCATTTAAGATCAACATCATCACACCCAATGAACATTAGCAATTAGCAATACATTTCATATATCGAATGAAATACAGTACATAAGCCCATAAATTGTTAACACTTCCTTTTTCTTTATGAATTGAAATAAGTAAATTGGGGTGTGGTAGAATCCCACAACTGATTCTAGCTGTGATTGTACGTATATTTACCTGATTTACAGAACGGACCAGTTGCTTGAGAGCCTCCCTGAACTGTAAAAATGTTTCCGTAGCTCTTTGATATCTGTAAGATTGAATAGTTGGAGTATTAATTATGTCTTTATAACGACTACGCACTAAAAAACTGTATAGTCCAACTAATCCCTAACTACTCTTAACGAAAGTACTTGGAACATAGATAAGACATTCTAACCAATCTGTGTAGCCCTTATGTGAAAAGGACCATATTTAACTAGCTGTTGTCCGCGGCGTCGCCTGCGTGGTTAATTTTTACCCATTCTCCCCTATTTTTTGCAATAATAAGTAGCCTATGTTATTCCTCAGGGTTTATTCTATCTCTGTACCAAATTTCATCAAAATCGGTTCACTGTTTTAGGCGTGTAAGAGTAACAGACAGACAGATAGAGTTACTTTCGCATTTATAATATTAGTAGGGAAGTAGGGATTGTATAAATCATAATATTTCAATGAATTCCGGGGTATCAACCAAGCAAATTGACCGACCTGCTTTACTTTGACTATGCAACGTGTTTGTGAAGGCGTCATAGTCGAGAGCTAGCAGTAAGTCTGAGTTTCTCGCTGTCGCCTTAACCATAGGTACCTACTCGTTGTGCATCATCCACGTTGTACCAGACGAGCACCAGAAAATTGCATATTCTTACATACCGAGCACTGGTAAACGACACATAACCAGTGAATAATCGGTGAACTTACTTATGATCATGCATCGTATCAGTAAAAGCGTAATCGAGAGCTAGCCTAAGTGAGCGTGCGGCCCTCGGAGCTGCCTGAGCCACCAGTACTCGCCGAGCGCCACGCTCTTGGCATCGCGCACGCACCAGAAGGTTACACGCTTCTGCACATGCTGACGTTCGCTCCCACCCACTCCTGGTCATAATGCGTTAAGTTATATGGAGAAACATAAACTAGAAGCAGACATTTTAAGAGATTTTTGATATAAGAGATTATTGAAAGCAACTTCAGAAAATTCCAAGAGTCAACCATGTAATAATTGTATTCTAGACTTGTTAACCGAGGCATTTATTTTCATACTTCCCAATAGAGGCAAGTTTCCAAGCAGACAAAGCTTCGTCGATCAGTCGCAGCCCACTCTGCGCGTATTCCCCGGCCGCATTCAGTCTGACATTCACCAAAGCCAGAGCATCTCTCAATGCTTGGGCTCGTTCAGTAGGCTCCTCTAGAGAAGAACCAGGTCGTTTGTCATTTTTCCATACAGATTCTAAAACACAAACAAAAAATTACATTTGCTTTAGCACAAGTAGATTGAGAAAGATGAGAAATTACGTATTGTGAATGTAAGATGATTTTATTCATGCTCGTATTACATGAAGAACATACCAATGTTCTGGCAGTGGCGTAACATGGACTAAGTCTAAGCTATACGTGGGCAAAGTCAGATCGGTAAGGCCCCTTTCCGTTCATTCCCAAAAGCAACCCAACAACTTTAGCTTCTACTTATATTATTACGCCATAGTCTTAACAAACATTATTTTACATCATACCTACTTTACTTAAAGTGAAAAAACTATAAGCGCTACCAGAAATTTAATTTAGAAAAACTTTTTTCAACATAATTACGTCATAATATAGTAGCATAGTCAACATAATTTGTTTGTATTTCAGATACAGAGGAATGTGGCCAATATTTTTTAGGATTTTATTTAATTTATAAACTAACAAAGATTTTAAATCAGGTAGTGCGATGCCCCTCTAAGCGCGAGACTGAGGGCGAAGGCCCACTTAGTCCACGCCTAGTTACGCCACTGTGTTCTGGTTTGAAGAAATAATAGGAAGCAAGATTTTGTAGGGCATCTAAAAGGATTGTACTGTTTCTTTATTTGCAAAACTTGTCCTAGTTTTACTAACAGAACGGAATGGAAGGCAAACCAAAATTTTTATAATAATGAAAAATATATGGCAAAAGTACCTGTATACCTAGAGATCTAAAGTTTTTAAACTGCACTATATTTTATTATTAATAATGATTCACACAGATATGGATCTGTCCATGGATGGATAACTCAGTTTATTACAAAATATACATATAGCCGATATACATTACCAAGTAATTGTTGCATTTGCATGTAAAGAGCACGTATCCGTAAAAGCTGCGCGTGGAGCACACGTCTTTCTCGCTGAAGATCATTCTCTCTTTTCCGGAGCCACGCCAGTTCTAACCGACGCATTTCCTAAAGGTTAGAAATCTAATATATAAAGTTCTCGTGTCACGGTGTGCGTGATTGAACTCCTCCGAAACGGCTTGACCGATTCTCATGAAATTTTGTGAGCATGTTGAGTAGGTCTGAGAATCGGAAACATCTATTTTTCATACCCCTTAGTGATGAGGTTGATTCACCCCAATTTTGTTTTACTAATATCACATTAAAAATATAGCAGAACAACGTCTGCCGGGTCAGCTAGTTGTTTTATAGACGTTCGTATGGGCGTAATTCAATTTTGGAACGGAAGTCCCGTACACGGTGTACGCACTCCACGGAATGGGAATGGGAAACTTCGTTCCAACCAGGGATTCATGTCAAAATCTATGTTTCTCATTTCTCAGTAAAGCTCGGTGCCTAGGCTGGAAACAGACAGGTTTTATTTTGTATACAATAGGAGGCAAACGAGCAAGTGGGTCACCTGATGGAAAGTGATCACCGCCGCCCACGGACATCCGCAACACCAGGAGTATCACAGATGCGTTGCCGCCCTTTAAGGAATGAGTACGCTCTTTTCTTAAAGGTCCCTAAATCATAATTGTTTGGGAATACCGCCCTCGGTGACTGATTCCACAAAGGTGAATAATCGAATAAAATAAAAGGTTGTGTCTTGGTGACTGGTATGAATGTAGCGGTGGTAGCTTAAGTTATGTAGGTAGGTTAAGTTACCGATAAGGCATTTTCACTGTTTGGAAATTGATGAAAATATTTAAAAAAATGTTTTGACACTAAATACATCCTCCTCATTTTTATTTCAATTACAAATATGGTATCGCAAGAAGCCGTTGCTAAATTAGGATACATTACTTTTCTGTTGACATTCGCCACGAAGTCCTCATTTTCCGCTGCTAACATGGGTCGGCGGTATAAGTCCAGGCCCACAAACAGCTATATAAACAAAATAAAAACTACGTCATTATTTGTACAGTAAATACAGGAAAATCAAACAGTAAATACAGGAAAGGTAAAAAATATATATTTTTATGATATTAGGCAGTGAACAGGCACACGGTTCTCTTTATGGTAAGAGGTATCCGTGGCCTATAAACACCATAGATGATATAGGTACGTCGCTGTCCTGTGGCCAGGATGTTAAGCCGTCTACCACAGCACCCGAATCGAAACATGATAATGTCAATACGGCAGCAGGATTAGATAAGGCGGTGGACCCTTACCCGGGCTAGCTGTACAGCAGTCCAAGCAGTCCACCATCAGTGGCCTAGTGGTCTTGTATGCTAGCCTCTTACAAGCCACCTAGCAGGGAGGCAGATTATTTATTCTGCAGAGGACCAAAGCCATCACGAGACCAACATCATTATTTTAATTTAACGATACGTAATTAAAAATTCGTATTTCTAAAACACACCATCTCATTGAAATCAAGTTTCTGTTTACACTTTTGTGTTCCAGACATTCTTAAATATCATATATTGTCTCCTCTGTGGTCTAGCGTTCCAGGTGTTGGACTTGACTGCATGAGGACGGTTCTATTCCCGGATCGGGCACTAAAAGAAAAATTTGGCTTTTCCAATTTTCTAATCAAAATAACGTTGCTCCGAATTGGATATGTACCCGGTTGGCGATAGGCTATCACATTGTGGAACTAAGTGTCTTCAGCCCTGGTTGTGTCTTTGCCTACTTCTTTGGGGATATGATCGTGAAGATGCTTGTTATATATAAAAAAAAACAATTTAGTTACACTATTTATAATTCAAGAATGGCGCCAATTTAGCTAAATAATAAACTTGGAAAATAGTCTCCTGTCGCATAAGGATAAAAAAAATAAAGTATCATCGCCTTTGTGGTCTAGCGGTTCAGGTGTTGGACTTGACTGCATGAGGTTCGAATCCCGGGTCTTGCAACAAAAAGAAAATTTGGGTTTTCCAATTTTCTAATAAAAAATAAATGTTGTCCGGGATTGGATATGTGCCCGGTTGGCGATAGGCTTGCCACCTATCACATTGTGGGACTTAGTGTCTTCGGCTAGTCGTGGGTGCCCTGGTTTTGCCTCTGCCTACCTCTTCGGGGATATGGGCGTGAAGGTACTTTTACTTAAAGTATGTACTTCCCTTATGAAGTGTTTTAGCGTAAGCATCTGTGTTGGTCACCGGTTTCGCCGTCCCATCCAGTTCTTTGATTTCCTGCAATCAAGATAACATAAAAGTAATACAAACAAAATAGG
>NJDD01007193.1:57153-73890 GCA_002245505.1 Calephelis nemesis
TACTTTTACTTAAAGTATGTACTTCCCTGATGAAGTGTTTTAGCGTAAGCATCTGTGTTGGTCACCGGTTTCGCCGTCCCATCCAGTTCTTTGATTTCCTGCAATCAAGATAACATACAAGTAATACAAACAAAACAGGTTTGGTCTAACTCGCTTAGAAGTCAGATATTTTCTCTACTACCTAATCGATGTACTAACTTTGGTGGTAAAAGAGGGGTACCTACGTGCGTTCGCGTATGTGTATTTGGCATCATAGCTCCTAATGTATTGTTTTTATTGAAATGGTCGATTTCAATAAAAAGTAAAAACGCGTGTTCGCGATGGTGCTTACCTAGCAGTATTACGGCTATTAAATCATTTACTTGATAAAGTCATACATATTATTCTATGTATGCAGATTTTATAAAATTGTACAAAAATATGTAAATGAAAGTAATCTATAAATGCGTGTTCATTATATGTTACTGAAATCCGCATCGTGGAAAAACTGTAAACCAGTTTCTAATGTCAATAAGTATTTTCTACTAACGACTCGACTTCAAAAGCCTCCTTAACAAAATTGCAGGCAGGCACCCATACAAAAAATGTTATTTCAACTAGCAATTTAGAAATATACTAGCGGCCCGCTCCAGCTTCGCACGGGTATATAATATCGACGTAAACCTTCCTCTTCAAACACTTTATCTATTAAAAAAACCACATCATAACTGTTGCGTAGTTTAAAAAATTTAAGAATACAAAGGGACATAGGGACAGAGAACGCTACTTTGTTTTATAATATACTAGCTGCGCACCGCGGTTTCACCCGCGTAAGTCCCAATCCCGCGGAAACTCCGGGATAAAAAGTAGCCTGTATGTTATTCTGGGTCTTAAGCTACCTACATACCAAATTTCATCGTAATCGGCTTTGTAGTTTTTGCGTGAAAGAGTAACAAACATCCATACATCCATACATACAAACTTTCGCATTTATAATATTAATATATAGTGATTTACCTTGCAATGAGTAAATATAAAAAAGTAAGTAAAAGTATTTACTTACAAACTGTATGACTTCCAACTCTCCTGATACAACTGCCAACCTCTGAGCTGGGCATGACCTCTCACCAGCAGCTATCTCCTCGTCTATTCTCGTTAGAGCTGCTAATACAGTTTCTTTGCGCTTCGCATCTGGCCAGGAACTTTGTATCTATTAAACCACAATCACCTGTTTATGTTTTCCTCTTACCTTCACTGTTACTAAATCATCTTAACTTTTTTTCCTTGTATTGGTCTGGGCTCCTATGTAGGATCTACCTTTTTGTCTGGCAAATCATAAGAGGCGAGCTTATTGCAGTAGCGGTTTTAGTAATAGCAGCGCCCTGGGCGTAAATTATACGGCGCCACCTACCTACAAGCTGTTCAAACCATACTAAATGGTAAATAATATATAGCGTACAGGACCTGACGCCCCTTTATATCTTGGCACCCTGGGCGGTTGCCCAAGCGCACCAAACCAAACGAAATCCCTGACTTATTGTAAAAAAAGGTCATTACCAACAAGACCACGGATGATTAACTGATGTGCGGCAACCTGCCCAGGTAGGGATCTACCGCCTCGCCTATTCTTCCTGTCAAAATGGAAGTGTTCTGCCCATCTTTATTGATTACTGGAGGTGACGTTACAGATTTAAATGTGCGGATTATTACGAAAACCAAAGTGTGTGATATCTTTTATCTTTTAAAATCTTATAGGTACTAGGTAACTAACTTAACCTCTTAAGTTAAAGCCCGGTGAAGTTGTAAAAACCGCGAGGTTGGCAACGCATTAGTCATTCCAAAAAAAAAAAAACCTCTTAAGTCGACTATGGAACCTCTCGTGATCGACAATTTGGGCACAACTGATGTAGGTACATCACTAATAATTATAGGCCCGTTTCTTCCAAGTGAGGATCTTATGATAGAATCCGAAGCATTGAAATTGAAAATTATTTAAGTACCTACTAAGTTCATGTATTACATCGTAATATCTTTAAAAATCCATTAATTACCCTTGCACTGTAATTATAACAAACATACATTAGATGTCGTGTTGATCCTCGATGAACTTGAAATGCAGCCCATGCCACAACACCACACCACACTATATGTTGTCACGAATATGTTCTGAATACCATTATATCCAGGTTAAAGATATAGGTTACTGAAATCTGTAGATGTTTTGTAGGTGGGTGTTGTGAACAATAAGAGCTATGTACTAAGTGGTACCACAAATCGCCGCGGTGAATATTTCATGGAATGTCGAAAAATGGATATTCTTACTGAACTGAAGCGAATTCAAATTAATTAAACTTATTGCGCCTGTGGATATCCCCCTTGTATTAAGTTACAGGATAGAAAGTAGCCTATACCATTTTCAAGTTTTTGTGTGGATATAGTTAGAAGGATGAAGTGTTCTCTACATACAAATATTGTGGCATAATGTAAAAAAAAAAGGACAAACCGTGTTGGTCCGGGCTTTTGTAGAATAAACCATCTGCCTTCCTTGCCAGGCAGCTCGTAAAAGGCGAGCAAAGGCTCACCGTCACTAACACCGTGAATTCTGACTAGATGGTAGAGTTTAGCAGCGACTCGCCCGGATTAGTACCACCGCCTTACCTATTCCTTGCTCCATAACGTCATGACGTGTTCCGATTCGGAGGGTAAGGTAGCCGATAAATTTACTTTTGCTCGAGGCCTAACATCCCGGCCCAGGTTGGCAACGCACCATTACCACCTTTGGTGTCTCTTGGCGGCGTGAATTTCTTACCATCAGGAAATCCGTCTGCTTGTTTGCCTTGCAATATCATAAAAAATAAATAAATTAATTAACGCAATGTAGCTTTTATAATATTAGCACTTACCTTGTAAGCATATCCTCTCCCTTTTGAACTCCATTCTCTTTGATCCTAGTTATTTAAAGAAGAGATTTAAGTTTTGTAACAGTACCTACCTAAGCTAAAATTCCTCAAGTCAAGTGATTATTATTATTCTCTTTAAGCACCCTCTCGAAACAGTTTGTACTTTAGCCGTTCTTTTACTTTGCAAGCATTGAGGCTTTGGAATTTTCTCCCCGTAGATATCAGGAGAGCCCCAAATATTATTATGTTTAGAAATATGTTAGAATCGTCACTTATTGTGTTGTGTAGGTAATATATTTTTTCTTATATTATTTGTCTTTGCTTGTAGAATTTCCAATTTGCATTATGATAGGTGACCTACTGTGTACCTAGGTACTTGGTCTGTGGTGATAGTAATTAGTGATGAAATCCTATACCTACGCCCAGGGCCGTCTTAGATTATGCTGGGGCCCTTGGGCACAAAATAAAATGGGGCCCTTCCGCACACAATAATTTGGGGCCCAATTGGAATATTAAGAAGTTAAAATTTTTAGTTTTTTTTCACTATGATTTTTGGGTAATCAATTACATTATTTTGTTACAATATGTCATTAATAATATTGGTATGCTGCTGTTTTTTAATGATTACGATAATAGTCTCTTTCCGGATTTCTGTTGAGTAACATCTTCTTTTAAATCCTCAAACTCAATTTTCTGAAGAATGTCACTTTCTATGCTCATAATTATTGACAAATTAGTTAGTCGTTCTTAAGCTGCGAAATTGAATGCTCATAAATTAGGGCAACGAAAAAATGTAATGCACCCAGCTAAAATATTATAAGGTTAAAATTGAGTGAAATAGTCGATCCTTCGGGGCCCTCTGAACATGGGGGCCCTGGGCACTGGCCCCGTGTGCCCTTATGGTAAAGACGGTATTGCCTACGCCTAGTTCAAGAACGTGTGAAGGAAGGAATTTTTATAAAGATAAAAAATTATAAATGTAAAATCCTAGCCCACAGGTACGAAATAAAAATGGTTTAATGAATTTTTCACACACATACCTACCTATTGGGTGGAGAAGTTTAAAGATAAGAAAAAATCCTGCATGATTAACAGTTTGAAAGTGATAAAAAAATATTTCCATCCTAAGTAATGACTAATCCGTCCATATTACATTTGCCACATCCAATAATATATTACATAACTTAACGTAACGTTAATAATTGACAGTCACGAATGTTAATATCATGAAGGTAATGATGAAAATAGATTAAAAAGATTGATATCTGGATCACCAAGCAATACGAACCTAAGTCTACGAATATTTACAATACCTACAACACTCCCACCACCACGTTTTTCTTGTAATCTACCTAGATTAGAGTCATTTACGCATACCTATGCGTAAATGACTCATTCAATATCTTGAGTATAATGATGTCAGTTTCTCTAAACATTGACCAACATTAGACAATAAAGACTAAATTGTAACATCTTTTTCTGCCACGATCTCACTACCTATAGGCATATTTAGGTGCATCCATACATACATTACCTCGTTGGTCGAGTGGCTAGCGTACACGCTTAACTACATCGACGAACCGCGAGGCTCGGGTTCGATTCCCGACGGCGGCAGGCATTTTTGTGATGAACATTTAGATGTCTGCATTTCCGGGTGTTTATTAAATCTATTCTGGTATCTATTTAAGTATTTATATGTATTAGTATCGTTGACTAACACCCATAACACAAGCATTTAATTTGCTTACTTTGGCGTTAGATTCAATTTGTGTGATTTGTCCAGGGATATTTATTTATTTATACATGCTGCACGAACAGCGGCCAAGCCAGTGACATATGTGGATGAAGCATCAGATTGCATCATACTGATCCTTTGTCAGATCTATTTATTGCTAGGCACGTCACGGTAAGATGTAAACTAGAAAAAAATACTGATACGTCAGTATATTCCCAAAATGCGACCACAAACTGGAAGACAAGGCTATGTCGTCCACCCACTAGACGAACTGCTAGAACTAGATGAACGATGGCACAGACATTTCAGACATTCAGATCAGCGGACAGACATCAGATAGCTCTTCAGCGGATGGACGGATTTTTATGGTCTTTTTTTAAATTTGAAAGCTGACATGATCGAGATAGTTCTTAGCTATACTTTATCTAGATGTACCCAGGAATTCAAAGTCTTCAGCTTATTAGCAACTCATTTGTAAGCATCGGAATGAATATATGACTCATAATGATTATTCATGTTTTTGTTAATGGTTATTTTGAAGGTATGTGAGACCTAGCAGTTGCTGCTACGAATGAACTGCTCTGATGATGGAGCTCAATGATAGTAGACGTAACGAGAAAAAAGGGGAGGACGACAAGGACCTGATAAAAAAACTGGAAGGTAGCTGATAGATTATAGTTTAAAAGTTACGGTATTATGTTTTGTAATCTTTGCAGTTTATCTAAAGCACAGCACGTTAGAGAGAGAGGTGTCATAAGTTAAATACTTGTAAGTGTGTGTGTCTGTCTGTGGCATCATAATTTTTTTATTAAGTGAGAGGTTTGCGAACATGCACACGGCTCTCTTGATGGCAAGAGAGAACCACAGCCTATAGACAACATACCTAGATGTTAAAGTTACTTTGCCTACCTGTGGCGGGGATGTTAGGCCCACTGTGCAAGTCTCCGGCTACCCTACTCTAAGGGCCGGAACAGGACTGAGTCTTTACGGCCGCAGAAATTGGTAAAGCGGTGGATTCACCAAACTCTACCACCAATGGTCTTGTTAGTGGCAACCTATATTTTAAATAATGCTCGCCTCTTTACGAGCTGCCTAGCATAAACGCGGATGGTCTATTCTACTTGGTCTGTTTGTCGGGGGTTCATTATTTTTTTTAAATTTGACTTAATTTTAAATAACTACAAATGTTGCTAACCTCTGTAGTCCAGTCAATCTGGATATTCCGTGAAACAGAAAGTCCCCACGAACTGAAAATCAGTAAAATTGTTCAAAATATAATTATTAAAAAAATTGAAACTACGAGTTTATTGCATGGAAAAAAATAATTCAAGGGCAAGGGTCCAAAAAATTAGTATCTCGCGAATTTCAGGGAAACGGTAAGTTTTATCGGAAAAATTTTTCAGACAAAAATTGTAAATCGTAAAATTATCAACAAAAACGTTTTTTATCTTTTTCATACGACCTACCATTTTTGAGATGTTAGATGAGAGATGTTGAATAGTAGTGGTATACAGAAGGCTAAAAAATATTCGAAGCTTAGGCTTCGCTAGTAGTATATTAATCTATGCGTTTAGGTGCCCAATTCAATGCCATTCCAAACACTTCATCTTTCAGTTAAACCCTTACATTTTTCGCACTTAAAATAAAGATAAATCATTATTTTTCGAATTTGTAGACCAAAAGTATATATTATTATTATTGTTATTGTTAAGAGTTCGTGTAAGGCCTACCCCGAGGATCACTGCGACCTAGCTAGATCTATTGTGATCACAACTCCTACTCTTTAGTTTAGATCAATATCGCAAGGCCGACAGTTTCTAAGAACTGTATAATGCTCTTGGGATTTATCAGCTTAAGATCTTGGGGATTTATTAAGTTCCCCCCCCCTAGATGCTTACTTCTAGCCTGAATGAACGCAGCTTCTCTTCTCTTCTCTCTTCTGCTTCAAGGCAAGACCTGCAGTCAGATGTCTCTGCAAGGCTCATCCTGCTAAGGTGTTTGTTTAGCCCGCAGTTATAGCTCGAACCAAGATCCTGAGCTCTTTCCGATGCATACTGATAGCAATCGAAGAAAATTTGGCGTTAAACCCTGCCACGAGTGCCTTTGCATGCTCTTGCCCCGTGGTTTTTTGCCAATTTGATAGACTTTCTTGTTGAGTCCATTTATTGAGCAAGCTCGTCGAAATGCTTCTAGCAACTCCGCATATTGGCTCTGGTCCTACAGGGAGTTCCTCTGATTCCTCATTTCCTTTTATCCCAGTGTGTCTGGGAACCCATGCAAGCGTTACTTTGTTGTTTTCGCCCAGCTTATTTAGGACTTGGGCGTACTCTTAGATAGGTAAGCTTAGAGTTAAATTCTATAAATTGCAGTGCCTTTAAAGCAGCCGGACTATCTGATAGAATCACAATATGCTTGTAAACATAGCAGCGGTTGAGGTTTTCTTGTGCGCACGTCAGTATTGCGAATATCTCTGCCTGGTATACCGTAGCATAAAAGCCTAAGCTTATATGCTTTTTACTAATGGCCGTTGACAATACACACCCGCTCCGGCTTTTCCATCTTTCCTAGATCCATCAGTGAACCATGTTACGTTCCCTGGCTTGATGGATTGCGGTACTCCAATAAGCCATTCCTCTCTGCTCGTTGGAGCAACATTATACAGCTTCTTAAATCTGTAGCTTTTTATCATAGCATCCGATGCGTATCTATGATGGAGTAGTTTATGAGTTCATTATAAAGTGTCCTCATTGTCGAAGATTGCCAGCTGCGTCTTCCTCGCTCTACAGCGCGAAGCATTGCGAGTTTTGCTTCCTTTTGCACGTGAATGTGCAAAGGGTGCAAATTAAGAATCGCCTCTAGCGCTTGTGTGGGCGATGATCGGAATGCACCAGTTGCCATACAGCAGACAACCCTTCGTAGGCTTGATAAGGTTTTTTGACATGTTATTTGGGCTGCCTTTTTACTCCATGCAACGCTGCCATAGCAAATCATAGGTCGCACTATGGCAGTGTAAACCCATAATGTAGATTTTGTTTTAAGGCTCCATTTAGTCCTAATAAGTCCTAATAATCTGTTGCATGCCCCCGTCGCTGTTTTAGCCTTTCTTACAACCTGTTCAAAGTTCTCTGGTCTAAGGTTAAGCGCAGATATTTTACTTCTTTAGAAAAGGGTATAGGTTTTCCAAAGAAAGAGGGCTCTTTCAATTTGTCTAATAAGCGCCTCTTACTAAATGGAACAATGATGGTTTTGTCGGAATTGACTGAGAGTCCGACTTGTCTGCACCACCGTTCGACTATGCGTAAGGCTGATTGCAGCAATTCTGAAACGGTTGTTTGGCATTGCCCTACCACTGAGATTATCAGATCATCAGCATAGCCTTGTGTTTCGAAACACCTAAGGTAAGTAAGGTTACCTTGGCGACTCTGTGTGTCAGCATTGCGTTTATCCATCGAGTGGTTTGTTCGTCAATGCTGCGTGCTCTCATACTCAATTAGTATGACATTAGTTGAGGTGCTATCAAACGCATCTTCAATATCAAGAAAGGCACATGGAGCAATTTGCTTGTCCTCAGATGATCTTTCTATTGTATCAACTATTTCCACTATTGCAGTTTCTGTTGACTTTTCTTTTTGATAGGCATGCTGCTTCGTATTCAGAGGCATGTGAGTAAGGTATTTCTCTCTGATATGAAGATTAATCAACTTTTTCATAGTTTTTAACAAAAAAGAGGTGAGGCTGATGGGTCGATATGATTTTGGTAATGATTTATCTCTATCACCCGACTTAGGGATAAATGTAACCTGACCCTTGTCCAGCTTTTTGGTACGTATCCCCAGGCAAAACTAGCTCTGAAGACTTTAACCACCAATGGTAGAATGACATCCAAGCCGTTTTGAAGCAAAGCCGGAAATATGCCATCCTCGCCCCCTGATTTCAAGGGCTTAAAACTTTTAATGGCCCATCTTACTTGAGGGGGTTTGAATATAGATGTAGCTATTTTCCAATCACCTGGCTTAGGTGTTCTCACACCTACTGAGTTGACAGGTAGCTTTCTATCGCTATTCATTACAACCGCTCCAGGAAAATGAATGCACATCATGAGCTCCAGCGTTTCCTGGGCAGAGGTAGTGAAAGTACCATCTGGTTTTTTAGTAGACCCAAATGCTTAGATGGAGTTTTGGCTAAGATCTTGTAGATTCTGGCGATGTGGGGAGCATTAGTTACTTCCTTACATAGTCGTCTCCATGATCTTCTCTTAGCCTTCCGTAACTCTTTGTTAAACAAAGTAAGTGCTTCTCTGTAGGCATTTCAGTTTTTTTCCCTTTTTGCTTTATTAAAGATAGACCGGGCTTTGTTCATAAGTCGAAGCAGATCACTATTCCACCATGGTGCATTTGATGCATCCATTACTTTTAATTGGCAGTTATTATGATATGCTTCTATCAACCCTGTCTCCATTATTACATTTGCAAACTCTAGTTGATCTGGAGTACTAATCGTTTAAAAAGTATATAAATACTACGTAATATTTGTAGAGTGTCACTTTATTCCGAATTGTAATTTTACTTATTTTAATTATGAAATAGTAGAGACCAAGTAATATAAATATACTCTTTAACAAGAGGTAAAGACGACTAAGTACGAATTTCACTTCAGTTGTGACTTGTAATATGTGCGTTCCGAAAGACGTATTACTGTCTAGAGTAGCCCCTAGGTATTTTGTTCTATTTTTCTAGGGGATTACTCTGTTGAACATTTTGATGGTTGCCGGGCACGGCTAGGATTCAACCGTTTGTGTGGCCTATGAGCTTGGGTAAAGAGCATCGCTGCACTTTTGTCCAGGTTTACTTCTATACGCCATTTGCTAAAACAGTTTTCTTGAAACGTGGCTACCTTACAAAACTATGCAATATACCTATAACTTTGCTAGGTAGCCTTTTTTAACCGCAACTGTGACCGTCACATTAGAGATAGCACAGATTCTACGTAAATTAATATTCTCTGGATTTGTTCTATACCTACAATTATTACGTAGTGATTGTATTCTCTTTGCCTGCAATCTGAAATAAAGTTTACTGTAAGACTTCTGTTCAAGGATAGTTTCCGTTCCGAAGGTAGGTACTTAGTGTTATATTTCTGAATGAACGCATAAAACAGAACGAACAACTATAACAAGTATAGATTCCAACAAAAAACTGCTTGATTTTGCCTAAAATATGAGAAGATTCACAGCCTGATCATAATGACATTGAAATTTAGTAATTAGATTTAGGTGCATAAAAATGAATAAAATATATTTTATTGAGCTGAGGTGTTCTATTAAAGATTAAACGATGGTTGACACACTTCATATCAATACAACTAATAAGTTGTACACTTAGTTATTGTTGTAATAAAACGAGAACACTATTTAATTAATATTACCGCTACTAGCGCGCAAGTAACGACTAACGCCCAATTACAATTACCTGTTTACAGCTAAAGATAGGGTTAGTTACGTTATGTAGTTGAAAACAAAATTTATTAAGTATTGAACTAGATATGGGGGAACTAGTGGCTATGTTAATGAAATTAGCAGTAATACTAGCCGTCGACTACCTACCTACCAAGTGCTACTAGGTCTTTTTTCTTTCTTTAGGTTTTGGCCTTCACGTTAGTATTTAGCCATTAGTCAAGTAGAAAATATTTGCATCGAATTTTATATCAATTTCAATTAATTGAAATAAGTCATCAGTCATAAATCGTCAGGAAATCATGTCAGGCTCTTGGGTAAAGCGGTGGCTCATTACACAAGCTCTGTAATGAGATTTGGCGGCAACGAGGAAATTCACGATACGCTAATTTCTTAATGATTATTTCATTTGTGCTCTTTCACTGAACGAAATTGTACAAAATGCTACCAAAATTGACTAATTTCACTCAATATTAACACTAAATTCAATAATTATGAAAAAACTTCGACCATCTTTTCTCTCGATGGTACCAAAGCTCCCAAAATAGCAAGGAAGAAGAACAACTTTCAATTTGACAACTGACAATGTTGGACAATGAAATGAACAATGTCAATGTCATCAAGTTTTCCCCTCCCCGGTTGCAGTTCCGAATTACCTTATTTCGTAAAATTGCAAAAAATTAATTTTTGGTTATTTTTGGTTTTACATTCTTGTTTTGTTTTTAACCTATTAGTAAATACCATTAAATTAATAGTTGTGAGTAATTATTCAGTATCGTTTAGTTAAACTAAGTGCCACATGTACTCAGCGATCTCACAATTTTACGTGAAAGGTATTTAACAATTTTATTTTTTAATTACAGGGTACCTTCAAAAACATCCTTAAGGCCTCGGGTCAGAGACCTGTGGCCGCACATACCTAGAAATCGCAAAACAAACAAAATATCAAGATTAAAGTTTCATAATATTAATAACTTGTCTGTCACTATGTCACACTGGAATAACTCATACGCCTATAATAATCAGCATCAAAACCCGAATACGTGGAACTCTGATGCAAGTAGGCAACAAAGTAATCAACCATACTATTCTAATCCTAATAGACAATATGATTCCAGCAACCAATATGTTACTTTTGATGAATTTCTTACTCAAATGCAACCCAGTACTTCTACATCTGATACCAGTTACGATGCACTGCAATATCAAAACTATCCCAACAATCAGTACAATGTAGCTAGTTATAGTGGACCACCAGTTCAAAACTCTCAATTACACTATACTTATGGATCAAACACTGCCAATTTTTCTAATAATGTAGATATTTATCAAGAAAATATACCTAGCCAATTACCCCAAACTCAAGACCCTAATAGATATCCTGAAGAGCTTGTATCTAAATCAAGACTTACTGCAACTGCCAGTGAATTTGTACCAAAAAATGCCTTAAAACCTTCAAATAGTAGTACTCAAATTGAGCAAGCTCAAGATCCCCATCCAGCTAGCCATAATACAAAAGAAAGTAAGCAAACTAAATCTTCTAATTCAACAAATTGGAGGGAAAGGCCAACTCAAGCTCAAAATAGTGATAGTTATAATACCGAAACAAATAGCAGTAATTATAAACC
Source organism: Calephelis nemesis (assembly GCA_002245505.1). Classification (NCBI taxonomy): domain Eukaryota; kingdom Metazoa; phylum Arthropoda; class Insecta; order Lepidoptera; family Riodinidae; genus Calephelis; species Calephelis nemesis. The sequence continues at coordinate 68,848 of NJDD01007193.1, forward strand.
ACAGAAGTATAATGGTTATAATAAACATGAGGAATCTAATAGTAAGTTTGACTCCAATAGTTATTACAATAGAAGGGACCAGAATCGTTATAATGAGTATAATGGTCGAAATTTGAGAAAAAACCGTTCAAATGAAAACTCTGACTCTGGTTATAGCAATTCAGACAATAGGTCTGATAATATGAGATTTAAGTCCCGAAATGAACCAAGTAATGACTCTCAGGAATCATCAAATTATAGTGCAGATAATCTGTCTGATAATGTAAACAATGATGAGAACCAAACCAGAAACTCTAAGTCAAGACATAAAGAACCTGAAGTGTACCGTACTTATTATAACAGCTCAATGCCTAAAAGTAGTCAAGATGTTAGAAATGGCAGAGGTGAAAGTTCAGGAAGAGGCCGTAACTGGGCAGGCAGTCAGAGGCTTAGAGCTAGTGATCGAAATTACGTGGAAGATGAACAATTTGCAAATACATATTTACATCAAAGAGAAGAAAGAGAAAGGGAGAAAGTTAATACAAGAAAACCAAAAGTTAGCAACATTATTGAAAGTGGAGGTATGTTGTTTTTGTCTGTTCTTACTTTGTATTTGTAACCTGTCAACAGGTACAAATACAAAGTGGCTTTTGATACTTATATATTTTAATGATGAAAAACATTTATGGTTGTCTGATAACTAATCTTTAGCAGCCGGGAAGACCTAAGTTAACATTGGTTGGTTTCAAGACTCACCAAAACCAGTGTGTTTGTATGTAAAGGAAAATGAATTTAGAGGAAGCCATGCAATTCTGCAAGGACTTTGACATTTGGCACTTAAGCTAGCACTTATTTGCCTACCCCGTAAGATACTTGATATGTATGTATGTATCTCTCGTCTTAAACAAGTTCTTAAAAGTGGCTGTAAGTTACAATTAGTAAAACTAAATTCTTGTAATAAAATTTTCATGTTGTTGTTTTTTTAAACTTAAGCCTATGTAGGATTTCACTTAATTCTAATTAATATGTAACATAACTGCCTGAAAGAATTTCTATCTGTCAGCTGGCTTATTTTTATTGATAAAATAAATGTAAGAGTTAGCAGTTTTTCAATGTTTTGCCTGCATGAAGTTTTGTTACATTTTACTGAATAGATGAGCTCCATCCATGGCTCTACCTTGTACTGTTTTTATTTACCCTTTCCTGTGACAAGGTAAATATAACAAACAATCAAGTAGTTGTCACAGTTTAGTGAGACTTACAAATAGCAAGTAGCCGTTTAATATAAAAGAAAATCTTGCACAATACTGAGACACAAGTCAGAAAACTCATACTTGAAAAAACCAAAAGTTTGGATTTGTCAATCATACATAAAACTTCACATTTTTTTCTTGATAAATATGTTTGGTGGTAGTAACTAATTATGGATGACAAAAAGACACTGATATTTTTCTTAAACACTTGTCGTATTAAGATTTCTTTAACACTTATTGTGTTGTATTTTGGTTAGGGTATTAAATTTATCTTTAATCTTTAAAATGTTATGAATCAATATTACGGAACTAATATATAATAAACAATTCTCAGGTGATTTGGGGTTAGGTTATTTTATGAAATTTTATTTATTATTAGTTATTACTTATTTTATTCAAATTTGTATTGGCAATTTTCAATGATACTTTTATAGATTACGTTTGAGGGATAGGACATAATGAGACATGCAAATATTATTTAATATTTTACTTTTTACAACATTGCTTCAGATGTTCCAATTCCAATTAAAAATGGAACTAAACCTTTCCCACCATGGTGGAATGATGAATGCACCTTACTTGTTGCTCAAAAAAAGAAAGCAGAGAAAATTTATAAGTTTGCTATGACAGAGGAAAATCTTTTAAATTATATGAGCATCAATGCTAAATTTAGAAAACTTTGCTCAAAAAGAAAACTTGGATGGATTAAATTTTGTGAAAGTATGCTTTCTTGTTTTATATCATAAAATCTGAAACAGATGCAAGAAACTTTTACTGTGTAGGATTTACATGAAATTTATCGCATTTTTATAAAACTGGATTGTTTTCAAATTGAGTAATTGCATATAATCATATAAGCTCCACATATGGAAAAAACAGTTTATTTTTGACAGATTTGCTACTTTTTTTTACTAAATTTTGATAAAAATTAGTCTGATAAAAGAGTTGTATTGAATTATAAAAAAAATAATAACATATTCCTCATTGGACTATTTATTATGTATGTTATGTATCTCAACATTACACTAATTATTATGCTATGTTTTTACAGAGAGTGCAGAGCTAACTCAACGAGAGAGGCTCAGTGATCAGCTTGACAAGGGAACTTTAGAGTGTTTGGTGTGTTGTGAACGGGTGAAACAAATTGATCCAGTTTGGTACTGCAGCAACTGTTACCATGTGCTGCATTTGAGATGTATTAGGAAATGGGCTATGAGTAGTATGGTTGGTGAGTAAAGTCTTTTGTCTCTCCCAGTGTTTTAAATTCTACCATTATTAAAATAAGTTTCAGCAATTTTCCTCCTTTATGTAAAATTTATTTATCAACTTAAATTTTATCCTTGCATAGATGAAATTATAAAGGGTGATAAAAACATTTTCAACATATTTTAGAGGGTAAATGGAGATGTCCAGCTTGTCAAAACACCAGTCAAGATATCCCAGTGGAGTACCGCTGCATGTGTGGGGCTCTAAAGAACCCAGAGTACCAGCGAGGTGGCAGTGGTGCCCATACTTGTGGTCGGGCATGCAAACGACCAAGGAATTGCTCACATCCTTGCACATTACTTTGCCATCCTGGACCCTGCCCACCATGCCAGGCTACTATTAATAAGTATGTATTTTGCTCTTTTACAGTGTTGTGCCCATTTAAAAAGATAAAATGTTAATAATTGTTTACTCAAAATAAATGTTATTTTTATATTTAATAAATTTCTTGTTTCTAAAAAGCATAACAAATAAGAGGCGTGATTATAATAGAAGGTTTGCTTAAAAATTAAGTAATTCATGACAAATCCTATCATAAATTGTAGCTAAGAACATCTCAATCACGTCAGCTTTCAAACTAAAAAACCGCATTAATAGTTTAAAAGCTATGATGTCACAGGCACGTCAAACTTATAACACCCCCATTATTTTCCGTCGGTTCTCACTTGGTAGAGGGTCGTCCATGCAATTTACCTAGCGTTAAACTAATTCTTACATAAAGTTAGGAGATGTTCTGACATTTCATTAATATATTTTCTAAGTTAGTTTATTTATTATAATGTCATAATTTCCTTCCTTTTTCGGTAAAAAAAGTTGTTGTCTGTAAAGTCAGTTTACTGACGATAGATGAACTTGACAGCGTCATAAGAACGGAGGCCGATTGTGACTCTTTGTCGCTCGTTTCGTTCTCTCGCTTGCACTTCAAGCCTTAAATGGCACGCCTCAGAGCGAGGTAACGCCGCATGAGTCATGTTTTTTGGTGCGTGCAGCCGGCTCCATCGAATTATAAGACTTTGTCACGTCAAAAAAAATTCATTAACTGCATTTTGTTTGTTGCAGAAAATGTGGTTGTGGTGCGGAAACACGATCAGTGCTTTGCAGCAGTAAGCTCCCACAGGTCTGTAACCGCCAGTGCAAACGGAAGCTGGAATGTACCGTACACACATGTTCCCGAGATTGCCACGAGGGAGCATGCGACCCTTGTGAAGAGATTGTAGATCAAGGTAATGTTATATCACAATTATTAGCTACTGAAAACACTTTTTGCCGATAGAAAATTATCTTTGCCTCCCAAAATCAGTTGCAATACCAAGGATCTCACATTTATGTTGCCCTACTTTTATAAACGAGAAAGATTTTTTTATTAAAGGTCCCCAAATCTTGATGTTTGATTACATAATATAGAGTGTGAGATGGAATCGCCATATGAAGCCGTGTTTCCGCCTTATATAGTTGTGGGCCATGAGCCGCTTTGAAGTACTGTTTCGTCCATAAGAGGATAGCAAGCTTTTAAGAAGCCAGTTTAGACTTAATTTCCAGATGACAACGAAATCAAACGTCACTCAAAATGAGGAAACACATCAAAGTGTGTTCTAGTGGATATAGCTTTTTAGACAACAAACAATGAATTTTGAATTAAAACTTAAATGAGTTAATTAATTTGAAACTTAGCTCAGGCACGGGCAATGCTATAGTCATTAATCAAGTTTCAAAATATCACTTGCCAATCAATATCAATATCAATTGGGATGAAATCAATCAAAGTAAAAAAAACAAAGTAAAAAGCCGGCCTCTGGTTGGCAACGCACCATTACTACCTTTGGTGTCTCTAGGCGGCTGGAATTTCTTACCATTAGGAAATCCGTCTGCTTGTTTGCCTTACAATGTTATTAAAAAAAAAAGTAGTTATAAGTCTGCATAGTCTATAGTCAGGGTCTTAAGCACTAAGCAGGGAATTTGCTAGATGCCATATCCTTGGGCAAGTTTACAGACGTGTCTGTCAGACCTTGTCACTGTAGCAAGGCAATTCTACCAGATGACCTGTGATGGTCCTACTCGAGCAAACATTACTCACACTTATAGTAGCAAGATCCGGCGGATATGTTTGCAGACTTGCCTATGGGCATGTCCGTCTAGTAAATCCTCTGCTTTAGGTAAAGTGATGGAATTATTACATTTGGATACCTATACTTATACTTAATTTGTGCACTTTAATAGAACAAAATACCACTAAAAATCGATTAGTTTTATACTCAATAAATATAAGAAATTCCATTATTATGAAACATTTGAAGTTGACTTAACTCTGGTTTCCGAAAAGCGTATCAACTTGAAATCATAGATTAAAATTGATTAGGATCGGAAACTGGCCCCAAGTAGATTGTCTAAACGCTACTAGAAGCCACATACGTACTACAGTGAGATTTAAGGAGTCGGGTTTGGTGTCGTAGTGTGCTACTGCCCGGCTGCCAAGTCCCGTTCGGTGCCCTGCACGGCGGAGACGGGCGGCAAGTCGCAGTGGTCGTGCGGCGGCGAGTGCGGGCGG
>NJDD01007193.1:83959-96157 GCA_002245505.1 Calephelis nemesis
GCCGACCGCGCCTGCGCCGACAACGCCCGGGACTACGCCAAGTATGCACATATACATATTATTAATACTAGTGGTCGCCCGTTGGTCGACACTCGACCATCATACATTTTAATATATTGTTAATAAGATCGCCATCTTCATTTCTCAAGGCCAACTACTTTGTTTTCTGAATATTAAGTTTCTGAATTTACTTAAAAAATTTGGCACCTGCAAATGGAGACGATTAGTTGTGTCTATCTTAACATCTGTGTGTTGATTATTTTTACTATGGTAAAATTAGCGTCAAAATGAAACCTTGACATTAATAATTTGGAGTAACTAACCGAGATAATAAAAATATAATTATTCCAGAATGATGAGTACATTAGCTGCGTCAAAAATGCAGGAAGGCGGTTCCGTGGATCTCACAGATGTTCAACGACCTGGGTCAATGCTCAAAACGTATGTATAGTGGTGACAGGATTGGCTATTTCACTATTGTATAAATACGTGTACTTAGCTTATCATTTAATTTACATACATACATATCTTCACGCCAAATCCCTTACGGGGTAGGCAAAGAGTATCGAGTGCCAGACCTCACGATCCTGACAAACCTGTCTAGCTTCCTTTACTTTCATTACCCTTTTCATACTAACACGGCGATCTCGGAGACTTTTGACACCACCCTCGGATAATATTCGAGTAATCTGATCGTGGAATGTCAATCTTGGTCTCCCTGGGTACCTACATCCATCCAAATTCACATTGTATATCTGCTTTTTCAATGTTTCATCTATCATCCCTTCCACGTTTAATATATTTTAATCTTCCATTAATTCGTTTAATATAAATCATTTTTTTATTTTTTACTAATATTTTTTTTATTTAAAGAACTGTAACATGGACGACCATGGTTGTCCATCGTGCGACGTCATTCTTATAAAAAATATCAGAATCAGAATATTCTTTATTCACAAAAACCATACAAGTGGTATTTGTGCGCGTCGACATTTTTTTAAACTACCACCGGACTACTATACTGTGACGGTTTATTTTGTGAGATATGAGTGTAAAGCTGTGGTACTTCGGCAAACAAAAATAAATTGCTTTGGATTGTTACTTAGTATTGCCCTGTAATTATTTACATGACAAGAGAGGACTAATGTGTTGCCAAACTTGCGGTTTACAACTTCAGCGAGCTTGATAAACTCTCAATACTATATATGCGTAGAGGATACTTTGTAAGAACGCTTGGTGTGCAGACTGGAGTGCGACGAGGAGTGCTACGTGGAGGCCCGCAGTCGGCGCATGGCGCTGGCGCTGCAGATCCGCAACCCCGATGTGTCCGCCAAGCTGGCGCCGCGGTACAGTGACGCCGTGCGGGCCGCCGCCGCACGCGAGCCCGCCTTCGCGGCGCACGTGCACGACCGCCTCACCGACCTCGTGCAGCTCGCCAAGAAGGTACGTACTGACCACGTGCAACGCCGGCCTCACCGACCACGTGCACCTCGCCAAGAACGTACCGTTATGAGCCTCCTCTGAATTTGTTTTTTAAAAAATACAATTATTTTATGTGAGAGCAGCCGTCTAATATGGAAGTTTGATGGAGACTGAAGACTGGATGCTCTTAATGAATGCAGGAGAAATGTACATCAGCATTAGAAAGGATAGGAGAGACATCTTAGCATACATAGTTAGGATATAATATGTCGACGACTGACGACGATGTACGTCGTGATAATGCGTATGTGATTATTATATCGAGACCAAACTCTTAACTTACTATGCTTAATATTTAATGGGTGTTACAACTAGCGAACTAAACAAATACATAGAAATACTTAAATAGGCATAGAAATAAGTTTAATACACACTTAGAGGCACAAAGATCTAAGTTCATTTCAGTTCAAATGTCAGTCCCCGCCAAGGATAGAATACGAGCATCGCATTAGGTAAGTTATCATAGGCGTGTACTTCGTTACAAACGTAACAACGTAGGTGTAAAAAATATTCACCAGATAAATAAATATAAAATTGTTTATTATCAGTCGAAACAGAAGACTCGTTCGCACTCGTTCCCGTCGATGAACCGACAGAAGCGGCAGTTTATCCACGAGATGTGCGAGCACTTTGGCTGCGAAAGTGTCGCCTACGACGCCGAGCCCAACCGGAACGTCGTCGCTACTGCCGACAAGGAAAAGGTTGCTATATTAATATTGAAATATCGAATTAATTCGTCGTTCTTTTTTGTTTTTTTAAATATATACATAAAAATACTTTTAAATTTAAAATAATTTTAGCTACGGGTTCAAAATACGTTATAAAAAATTAGGTAAAAAATAATGGTATATGTTAACGCTGTGTCGGTCCGCAGTCGTGGCTGCCGGCGATGAGTGTGCTGGAGGTGCTGGCGCGGGAGGCGGGCCGCCGCCGCGTGCCGGGGCCGGTGCTGCGTGCGCCGCCGCCCGTCTCGGTGTCCGCGCCCGCGCACGCCGCGCAGGCGCAGCCCGCACCCGCTGCCAAGTACGTGCAAGACTTGTACACACTAAATCATTCAGAATAAACCACGCGCTGCTACCAAATTTGCAAACTTACTACACCGAATCTACCATCCGCTCCGAACCTCAATCTTCATTTAGAAATAATATCATCAAGCGAATTTAATACAATATTGAATACACTTTAAGCTAAAATTCTTCTTTTTAGTAAAAGTAAAACTGTTAAATATGAATATTATTTTTTTAACATGGCAACAAACCGACTAACAAAATGAAAACTCTATTTAGACCTAAAATCTTCCACTGAAATTAGTTTTTTTTTATTTTATTTCTACACAGGACATTTTAAAAAAAAAACAAATTTAGCAACTATTGAAGTGTAAATTAATATTAATATAGTTTATACCTTTAATCTAAGTAAAATAATTTTCATTACAGGCCGTTTAGCGGTTGGGCAACCCTTACGTCCAGTAACGCGTGGGCGGCTCGGAGCCAACCCAAACAGGAACCGAAACAAGAGGCCAAGATCGACTACTTCGACAACCCTCCTGAAGCTTAGACAACCACTAGACGAGTGCTATCGTAACTATTTATTTTATTAGCTCTAATTTAAAAATTATTTTCCTTATTTAAAAATATATGTCTTGTACTCGAAGAATTTCCTTGTCCAGCTTAGCCTTAACTTAAAAAAACGGTCTAAGAAATGAATGAATGAATGAAAATGAATCTATGTAAGAATTGAAAAACTTAATTATATATCCTTCGTCACCACTTCTACTAAGATGACAATTTTTACATAAATCTGGATATGTAAAGAAAACGAAGACTCACGATTATTAAAAAGAACTATAAAATTGTATAACAGTACAGAGTTATCTTGTCATTACATATAGCTAAATTTCACTGGGACTTGGTACATCTTTTTAACATATGTAATTCTTCTATGTTCCTATATGTGTGTTTGTCACCTAACTATTAAACGGCTGGACAGATTTGCTTGAAATTTGGAATGCATATTTCAATGAATTCCTGGTTGATTTGAAAAAGATGTGAAATGTGAAGATAGTTCCTAGTTGATTTGAAAATACAATTAACGCTGCTGCCGGTATGTTGGAAAACTCACCGAGTCAGCTAGTTATGTAATACAAATGTTCAAAAAGCAACTCGATTCGATATATTGTTACTAGCTGTTATTCGATTCTGATTATAGTTTTACTTTAATTAATTGTTATGCAATTTGCAATGTACGCCTACAAGTTAAACCCAAAAACTTATGGTGTGTTTTTACTTAAATCTTGACAAAATCGCGGTATAAGAACCAGATGAGCGTATCTTCAAGAAAATAATTATAATATCTTTGTAAGAATTATAAACGAAAATAAATTGTGTCCAATAGTTAAACAACATATCAATATTTTGTTTTATCGGCAACTGTATACTATCCCTGTTAATGAGCTGGTAAAGTTTGAAGTGACGAATTCCCGCAATATTTTTGCTCTCCTGTAAAATTCACAAAATGTAGATACGTTCATCTGGTTCTTATACCGCGAAATATACGCAGTCGCAAATAAATAAGTGTACAATTTACGCACAGGATACGCTCCGTTGCGTAGGGATCCGTTCGAAAACCTAAAACTAGATAAGATTTTATTTTAAAAAAGATATTTTTATTTAAGTATACCCGAATTGAATTTGTTAATCATATTAATTAGTTTTGTGGCATGAAAAGTTTTATACTTGCCTATCTTTTGTTTGTACTTTTTTAAATATTTTTTTTTAAATTGCATTCATATTGCACTATAAAGAATAGTTGAATCGAAACAGAATCAGAAGATTGGAATATAGATTGTTTCTCTGTCAAGAGAAATGCTTTTTAACCGCCTTCCAAATAAGAAGAAGCTTACGTTCGAGTTTTAATTTTTTTATGTATCTTAATCGGTTACTCCCGTCATTTCTAACGATTTTTTTTTATTATTTGTAAACTCGACTTTTAACGCGACTATTTAGTTTACTTTTATTTATCGAATAATCTTTAGTTTAACAATTACGTTTTCATTTAACTAATTAGTCAAAAAACTGTCAATTTGCTTAGTTTTTTGTCGAAAATGCGTAATATACAAAAATGCTACTAAAGTATAATTTTCGCTTATATTATACAAAAAGAGCTTATCTCCTAATAGCATATCATTGACATAATTGGTCGTACCTTATTATGTTTGTAAAAAATGAAGCACTCGTCTGTCGAAATTTTTAGAATTAAAGAGATTAGGTGTTTAGGTTTAATAAATGTTACCCAAGACTTTCGTCCCCTTTTGTATTCTTTTTATGCTTCCATTATTTATATTAAATTATTTTTTAGTTTATTCGCGCCTTTTTGTACATGCGTACTTTTTATTACAGTGAAAATAACCGTAAACTGGCTTTGTTGTATGGTTCTTTGTCCCGTATAATTAGTGAGCTACATGTTATATTTAAGATTCTCCGGATTTAGACAAGCGTGTTCTATCCACTTGACAGTCCGTGGGCATTGCAGTGCCTTTTTTTTACGAAAAACTGTTAGTGGCACTACAGTGCCACAAACTAAAAGCGTTTTTAAACACTTGTTTATTACGAATCGGTTGTGTATATATGTGCCACAGCTGTATTATTTAATGTTAAGAAAGAATCATAGATGGCATTAAACCTAGTTCTATCCATTTTGATGCGCTGTTTTTTCGACACAGCGATTTCAAAAAGATATTTTTTACTGTGATTGAGCAGAAACTTCTGAGGAAGAAAGTCGTCAGTACTTTCATTTTATTACTTAAGTCTTAAAGTATGATATGTTACATTTTTTTATACAAAATTCTCTTTACAGTTATGTATAAATATCATAGCGTTTTATTCTGCAAAGTTCATAATTTTAACAAACAATATATTCAAGTACTGTTCGTGAGTAAACATGGCCGGTTTTATTGTTTGATTGTTGAATTTAAGTTTAATGCACTATATATATTTTCAATTTTATTGACGCCTTATTTTATTACCTATCTAGCAGTATTTTTTTTTCATATACTTTTCTTTCAACAAACGTTTTATCGGGACAGGAGAGCAACTAGCGCCGGATGTTTCTCGCACATTATTGTTTGCTAGCGCGGACAGTCAAGTGGCTATGCATATGGAGTGTGGATATGAGAAGGGAGAAAAAGAGAGTTGTCCATCATCTGTCGCGTCCACTATTATATAAATACAATATACTATATAAGTGCATATACAACTCGCAACCTTAGCACTAACGAAAGTTGTATTTCGGTGTTAGATTAATTTATGTGTATATCCCATCGTTCCTTCTAATGTAAATGCGAAAACTTAAAGATGTTCATTATTACTCGTAATTGTAATATAATTAGTCTAATTGTAGTTTCATATGTACCACAATCGCAGCAAGGAAAAGCGGTCAAACAGTAGCTGTGACAATAATGTCACTATAGTTTGGTATAGTTGCGTTATGGTACCGAAACAAAAAATATGGTTTCGTACGAAGTTGTGAATATGTAACGCTGCAGGGATGGAGAGAAATACACATGACTGAATAAAATTGGTAGAAGAAACATTGTTGTATTGATGCTGAATAAGCAGTGGCCTGCATGAGCTTAACTGTTTATCTTAAATTTATGTATAATGATATTAATCTAATATGTAAAATTCTCGTGTCACGGTGCGTGATTGAACTCCTCCGAAAGGGCTTGACCGATTCTCATGAAATTTTGTGAGCATATTGAGTAGATCTGAGAATCGGTCAACATCTTTTTTTCATATCCCTAAGTGATGAGGGTGACTCACCACATTTTTTTTTTTACTACAATCACATTAAAAATATAGCAGAGCGACGTATGCCGGGTCAGCTAGTATTTATATTTAATAATATTTGTTTACAAAATTGCGCGACTTTTATGGTTGTGATACATGTGAATCAAGTCTAATTTTTTACGCCCTTGAGAAGGACGTGGTTTATTTTTGTGCGATATTTAAAAGTTTTCTACTGAAAAGTATGTTTGTGCATTCAAAAGCACAACTAATTGGTAATTGCATTATGACAAATCGTTGATTCTAAATTCGAAAACATGTCGGACATACATTGCTAAATGAAAAATTTTGCACGTTTTTTTTACAATTACCGCCAAATTTAATGCAAATATAATGGAGTCACTAATCAAACGCGTGTGTTGAGGCAATTAGGATAGGCTTTTTGAGGATAATTTCAGGGTATATGTATAGAAGCTAAAGAAATAGCTACTTATTATTTTCTCTACTTAAATATTAATCTCCCTACAGTCTAAGATCTGAGGTAAGGAACACCTAGCTGATAATAGGATGAAACTGGTTTTATGGCACGTTTAGTATATCAGAAAATATATTAATAATAGGTTGCCTTAAAAATCCTGAACTTTTTTATTTTATTTTTTAAAATGTTTTCTATTAATTATATAGTGCAATATTACGGTTTTATTCCAACTTAAAGTAAGCATAAGATGAAGTTGCAGAAGTTGGGTTGCCTGTTATATATATCTGAACTTTCACGAATTCGGATAATAAAAAAAAATATATTACCATATGTGCAGTTTTATTACATTTTTTATTATAATTTGTGTTGATATACTATATCAACACAAATAGTTGCCTGAAAGAAAAATTAAAAACATAAATTTTTTTTTAAATAATTAAAATTTTTCGATCCAGGATTTGTTTTGGCAACCCACGTGTAATATGATCCCTAATATACTTACTTGACTATAAAATATGTTTTACTCTATTATCAGCTCGGTGCAAGTCGATGTAGGTTCGGATCTTTTACTACTACAATTACGCTGCATGATTTTAGACGCCCAAACAATTTGCTCCAATACAACTGAACATGACTATAGTTATGTATTTCACATCTTATGTTCACATCTTATGTGAATTGACCTTGTATGATCCATATTGATGTGATTGTTGTCCTGATGTTAGTTATTAAAGATGTATGTAAAGGCTGGACCTATATATGCAGAAGTGGTCACGTAGAGGACTTCCAACAGAACTTTTTTTGTCTACTTTGACTAAAAAGAATTACTGGACGGCTTTGCTAGCTCAAAAACATTTAGTGACTAAATAAATAACACCTACAGATATTGATATATATTGTAACTTTTATACTTGATTTAGAATAAAGATGTCAGTGGATAATAAAAAGATTAATTAAAAACTTTACGGAATTTAGGAGGCTATATTCGTTTATTCTTCTTTGTCAACCGTCTTTGTCACACACCTTGTCTTGTAATAAAAATGTTACATTAGATAACTATGTATCAGTTACTCTGAATTTCAATCGATTCCAGAAGTAGGGCGTTAACAGTTTCGCCAATATGGTGGCCCGCATCGCGGCGGATTTATGCATAAATGTACTGATCAATGCGTTATGCTTCGACCCGACAACGATGCGGTCCGTCCAAGTGTGTGCTTACCTTTAAAGCTATAGTAAGCTTACGCTTTGTAATCTTAAAAATGAGCACACTGGTACAGTAGTCTGTCCAGTACTTCACTTTGGTCTTAATAATTTTAGAATTATAATGAAACAGCAATATGTAATCATAATTAGGGAAACTGATATTAAATATTGTTATTAGTGTCCTTAACGACTGTATTTTATTTTCAAACTTATAAATAATAACAATTGTTCAGAAAAGTAGTTAAACATGATCATAATTATTATTTTAACAGTAGGTCATTCGTGCTTTTTAGGGCCTTCGCTAACTCGCGAATTCTCTTTAAAAACTTTATGTATTTAAAATTTATGCACAATAGTAGACAAAGTTGAACTTAATGTTAGAATTTGAAAAATAGTTTTTCTGTCCACCCAACAGAAAAACTTTTTTCTTGTTTTTGTTAAAAAATATACCTGCATTGCTTGGCGAAGGTTCTAAGTCTAAGCGTCAAAAGCGTGATGGGTGTCTTATAACTGTTAAAATTTTGTGAATGTTTAAGATGTTCATATTCTTTTTTACGAATTGCATTAGTTAAGTGGCTATTTATCGGAATTCATAATAAAACCTAGTATTTTTTTTGTAACATTTTACTCAACTCATTGTAATGTTCTTTAGTTTACGTCTGAGGTGTAAGGGGATATTTATTAATGTAATGTATTTAAAATTGCCTGTTGTACAGGAAATGTGTATAATAAAATGTTACGTACTTTTTAAAATATTTTATTGTTGACACCTTTAAGTCACCGAAAACGAAAAACGGTATGTCTCTTATACATCCAAAACGCCATAAAGAAATCCTGTATGCGGGCACCCCTAAGTTGGAATGTTGTGTTGAATGTCCGTTTGTTTCTTTTGGCAATATTGCACGGCACTACTGGTAGTGTCATGGGTATTTTTTCTTACCCATAGCACTATTATTTTTATGGGCTGATGAGACTCATACATCAAAATTACCCCTGGATATACCCCTATATATAGATTCCAATTGGTCAGTAGATTTTAGAAATAGGTCAGGCTTGGTTACCTAAAAATGAAAAGTTCGGCGCAACTAATTTTCGTATTGTTGCGCATATCAGGCAGGAATCCATATCTAAAATGTATACCTACTAATTAACTGGTAACTACTAATTACCACTGGCGAAAGTCAAAATGAAAGGACGACATGTGCTTGAAAACAAAATTGAAGGGGATGGAGAATAAATAGCCTGGAAAGCATAAAAGCCCAAAAACTACATAACATAAAAATGGAAAAGTGACTATTGTGCCGAATCAGAAAGAAGATGTTTTTTTTAGTTAAACTGTGATCCCTATATTTTGACGAGCCCTAGCAACTTTTTAACATACTTGCAATTATTATTATACGACGTGTAAGAATAAAGATACAAATAAATAAAAAAAAATATATAAAGGTACAAGAATAAAGATTACAAAAAGGTTTACGTGTAATGAACAAAGCTAAGCATATTAACGGTAAGTTAACAACTTTAAAAAATGTTAACGGACTCCTTCCGTTAAATTACCCTAAGTCCGTTAATCGTTAATGCATTAAGTACTATTTACCAATACAGTTAAAAGTTATTTTACTGAGTTACGCGCCGTACGTACTTTCGGACAAGCTCGGGCACTCTAGAAACACTTGAATTATACCACCAACAGTTCTTAACGTCGAGTGGCCTCTCTATTGCGTTGCTCTACTTTGGGCATCTGTGGGCTTTGAAATGCGATGCGTCCGGGACGCTCCGTCCTGTCAACAGTGGGCGCTATCCATTAACGATAAATGTTAACTTGCGTTAAATCTTTCGAAATGTAACGCTTCAACGTATAACGAAGTTAACTTTTTTAGTAACGGATTAGCGATTACGGTGCCCAGCTTTGGTAATGAAATGTATAAACCTAAAATAAATCCTGGCCAGTACGAGCTACAAGTAAATATTTTGCAGTTTTTAGTACAATTTTATTGTAATTCATTCCTCCAAATCCAACAAAATTTCGTCTATATATCGTGAAATTTTCACCAAAGGGCTAACAGCACTCTTCAAACAATATTTGCAAATGTTTTTATCGCATATTTTTTCCGTCGAGTCTTTTGACCACTGGTAACGAAGCATCTTTTTGCTCTTCCTCAATTCAAGCCTCCGCCATGGCTCACTACTGCCACGGCATTTTGTTTTGTATTCATTTTCCGAAGTATACCTAGAGCGGTGTGGTCGCTTAATATTTTCAGAATTATATTTTCTTTTCAATTGCAAGTTTCGGTTGATATTGGTTTTTAATTTTTTCTGAAAATACACATTAAGGTTACATAATATGTTTCTTACTGGCTGCTTTTCATTAGGGATAATGATGAACCACGTTAGTTAATTTTACATAAATAGGCGATCGAGTTTCGTATCAATAGTCTACCGAGCTCTAAAAAGAAAAAAAAAGTATCTTCATGCCCATATCCCCGAAGAGGAGGCAGAGGCACAACCAGGGCACCCACGACTAGCCGAAGACACTAAAGTCCCACAATGTGATAGGTGGCAAACCTATCGCCAACCGGGCACATTTCAAATCCCGAGCAACGTTTTTTTTTTTTAATTAGAGAATTGGAAAGATCCAATTTTCGAAATTGTTGCCCGACCCGGGATTCGAACCCGGGACCTCAAACAGTCAAGTCCAACAACTGAACCGCTAGACCACAGAGGCGATTAAAAAGATATTTTCTATTACTTCATCACTAGCTTTGTTAAACGCTCTTTAAATGAACCTTTCTTTTTAAATTCTAGGGAACATCGATATCTTTATAAAAAGTTGGTAGAATATGTTGAAACGCTTAAATAATTTTGTAACATCTTTGTAACACTCATATTCCGCAAATAAATATATAAATTTTCTTTCTTTCTTTTTTTATGATATTGGAAGGCAAACAAGCAGACGACTTTCTCGTTGCCAACCTGAGGCCGGGTTGTTAGGCCTCGAGCAAAACTAGTAATCCTCTTAACCGACACACGTCAATGGCAATTGACGTTATGGCGGCAGGAATAGATAAGGCAGTGCTACAAATCCGGCTGTCGTCGTCGCTGCGAAACTCGACCACCTAGTTAGATGTCACGGTGTTAGTGACGGTGAACCTATGCTCGCCTTTTACGAGCTGCCTGGCAGTAAGGCAGATGGTCTATTCTGAAAAGAGGCCAGACCAACACCGGGAAAATTCTCGATTTATGATGATATCTGTATTGATTTATGAATTATGATAAAACACGTCTAACATTCTAGGTACTTTTCGAATAGCGACAACAAGGTCATTCCTAAAAACCATCTTTACGAATATCACAAAGTAAAAAATAATTCATACGTACCGTACTTTTCGTCTTGTATAATTTTTTGTACATGGTCGATTTCTTGCGTTTATTAATACTGCCTTGTGACGAATCGGATTCACTCGTAGCATACTTTAACGGGCAGGTGTAGGGCTGCAAAATATGACCTAAAATTAACGTAACCTTCGTCAGGGGCACGAGATTTCTCTTTCTGTTTGTTAAACAAAAGGGGGCGGCTGTTAAAAAATGGCATACCTAACGTAGCTAAAATTGCAACTGTTAGTTATATGAAAAGTTTGTGTGCTATCTTGCTCTAATTCTTTCGGACTTAGAATTAGCGGAAAAGAGATAAATATATGTTATACTATTCCAATCAATGTTTAAAGTATGTAGTGTCGTGCTCACCGGCTCCCGGTCAGTTGCCAGTATATAGTATTTTTTTCTATTACCGGGAGCCGGTAAGTTGCCAGTTGAAGGGTTATACTATTAATAATATAAATGTGAATGTTTGTATGTTTGTTTGTTACTTCTTCACGCAAAAACTGCTTAACCGATTTTAATGAAATTTTGTACACACATAGAGGGTAACTTGACAAAATGTTCCTGCGGGACTATAAACTACGCGGGCAACAGCTAGTACGTGACATTTATTGCAGTGTATGCTGTTCATTTTTAATGTTAGTATCTTTGTAGCTTACTAATAGCTTGAAACCACCTAGAGTTGTGTTAATAATTAATCATACAAACAACTCACACATTTTAGTAATGCTTCTCCGCAAGACATCACAAGCAAGCACTGCTGTCCATATTTGAGAACTAAAGTCGAAATAACAGTTGCCTGCAAAATAACCAATTAATTTATGTCAGTGTATCTGTACATAAAAAAAGGGGTGTTAGTTACACTATTTAGGT
>NJDD01007194.1:0-13114 GCA_002245505.1 Calephelis nemesis
CCCTAAGAGATAGACATATACCATCGCGAACTTTTTTGTAGACCTTTTTAGGGTCAACAATACTTAGTACATTATTTTGACCTATCTCGTAGAGTTCAGCCAGCGTTTGCAATGCAAGTGCAAAAAATATGTTTATTTACGACTTCGCATTAGAAATCTTGAAATTATTAGTGGTTCTCTAATATATGAAGCATGTTATTATATATATAAATCTTCCTCTTGAATCACTCTACCTATTGAAAAAAACCGCATCAAAATCCGTTGCGTAGTTTTAAAAATATAAGCATACATACATACACACAGACGCGGGAAGCGACTTTGCTTTATACTATGTATAGATGACATTATAAAGTTATAAATTAACATAAAGATAAAGAAAAGTAAAACTTTACTTATATGTTCTCAAACTATCGATATTCCCTTACTAACGAAAAGAGCAATAAAATTAGTTACATGCGTTATAAGAAATTAGTGCTATCCAAATATATAATTCAATCTAAAAAACAGGCATCGTTAAAATATATAAAATAGACTTGAGTACATCTCTCCTAGCTTATCATGGATATGTTTCTTTTATTTTGCAACATAGGATCCCCATTTGGGGAAATTCTGTAGAAATAATGAGAATCTTTAGAGTACAAAAGAAGTGTATACGGGCGACATGTGGCGTTAATCAGTGAGATTCATGTAAACCACATTTCTTTTTTTTTTTTGAATGACTAATGTGTTGTCAACCTCGCGGTTTTTACAACTTCACCGGGCTTTGTGGGCCGAGCAGAGTGCTCAGCCCGAGACATCATTATTTAGATGGATTGGACTGTTCCCTACAACGCCAGCAACAAGGGCTGTCTCCCGGGAGACCGTACCTCGACTTGGTGCTGCGTTCTGGTTACTGGGTGGACTAGGTGGAGGAATAGTGGCGGCTCGTCGCTCGGCGTTAGGCGCCGGGCGCGAGAGAGGTCTTCGTCGCCTAGACCGGCGGCGACGGTGTAGTGTAGTGTTCTGTGAATTTTGTGTTTCGGTTGGGATTGGGAGGGAGGTTCGCGTTTGCCGCGGTTATTGGATCCGGTGGATCCGATAACACGTGACGGGGTCTCCTAAGTTTGGCGGGCAAGTTCGCGACCGGTGTAACAATGTAAACCACTGTTGTCGTCGCTCAAAATTTTGCCGTTACCTTGCTTCTATTCTTGGCTGTATGTGTATTTGTAAATAAACATTACCATTTATTTCAAACAAATGTTGAATTAGGCATCACAAACTTCCGAAATAGTAAGAAACTACATGTGCCTAATCTAAAACTTAATACTTATAAAAATGATGTCTATTACATGTCCATTCGTTTATGTAACCAATTTTCTGTTTGTTTGTTTTGCCGTTTTTTCTCCTGACTGGCTAGGGTTATAAACGGTGGTAGTGTACAGTAGATAGAATTATAATTAATTAATTTACCTTTAAAAATATTTGTAATAAATTATGTAGCTTATTAGGGATGTAGGGATCCTTCGAATCGGAACAGGAACCGGCGGTTTGACAAGTAGGCTTGAATGATGATGAACTAGCCTATCCGGCACACCTATTTTTTATAGCTTGTATATTAAGCCGTTGTGCCAAACTTTGTAAAATGCCTTGGCGATGTCCAAGAATATGGCACCTGGGTGTTGTTTAAGACCACAGGTTGAATTCAAGCCAGACAGGATGTGCTCCTTTAGGCGGTGCACTTGATGGGTACACGAGTGGGCGGCTCTGAAACTGAATTGTTCGTTCGGCATCAGGCTCTTTTCCCATACTACTGACTTGAGACGCGAGAGAATAATTCTCTCACATATTTTGCCTAATGTATTAATTACGCTCTAATGGGTTTATAGCTAGTGGGTATGTTACGGGATTTGGCTGGCTTATAGATGCCTATGACGGTGGCTACTTTTCATTCGTCTGGGAAAGTACAGCCGGCTAGTAGACTAACAGGCATATGTGGGGGCGGGAGGTATTTAATAACTTTATTAGTTATTTTGTCTGGTCTCGGTGCCTTTTTGTTATGGAGACCTTTTATTAGGTCTATAACTTCGTCGGTGTCTGTTACAAGTGGGGGCATGTCAGCTATTTGGTCGTTTTTAAGTGCCCTCGCCAACGGCCAAAAGGCCGTGTCCGAGGGTTTGATACCACCTAATAGTCTGTCCCAATTATCGTTACGGTATTTAGCGAAACGCCCCTTTACTTCCATCTGTAAATTCCAGTACGATCGGCGTATTTCGTCTGTTCTGTATGTCCTGTATCGCATGGCGGCGTTATTCCTACGTAGTGGCTTTCTCACCACGAGTTGTCCACCACAGTATTTATTTACAGTACAGTACAGTATTGTCGAAAGTTAAGCGCCTAATGGTGTTTATCATGGCTGAGTGTTTGATTATTACGTTGATCATCTCGATTTGGGTTGAGGTGCGGAGTTTGTGAGCAAACTGACTTGTCTTGTGGCGTTTGATCCAGCTGGTCACGCTTAGGGCGCGAGCAGTCGGCAGTCGCGTGCGGTTCTAGACACTTGACGCACCTGGGTTTGCCATAGCAATTTCTTGCTGAATGCCCGTATAGTTGGCAATCATGACATTGCCCAGGAGTACCACGGTTTCTCGGGGATTCGTCTACTAATTATTTAATTTGCAATTTTCCGCCAAAAAATCTATACGTAATATGGCGTGACAAAATAGGCAAAATAGTGCGCTAAGAATGAATTGGAAAAATGCAAATGAAATTAAACATCACAAAAATGAAGGAGATTGACTGAAAATCTTAATTCAACTTTGGGCGAGACAGCCGCCGAACTCTCTGTATCGTCGACGTCGATCGATAACAATAATAAGATTTTCGTTTGAAAACTGACGTGGTCGAGATAATTCTTGGCTATATTACATACAGAGTTTGTCGGGAGTTAATTCAACATTTTTTATTAAAATATTATTTTTAGAGATTTTAAGATTCGAGAATCCGAAGTTTTAAGATTTTTATGTTTTAGCAGGGCCCTTTTTTGGAGAAAATAAAAACCCATTGTTCATTTTCTGTACATTATTTATTGTAAATTTCAAGTAGAAATGATATTCAGTCTTAGAGAAAAACTTTTACGTAAAAAGTTATTAAAAATATATTCGTGGTTTCCTGTTAGCAGCACCAATGTTTTCTATAAATTGATCCTGACTGGCCCTTTCCAAAGTTATGCAAAACAGATTAGAAAATATCGTACATCTGATGGAATTCTCGCCCATGACGGGGCGCGATGGGCAAAAATATGTGGGTTTTGACGGACTGCTGTCTTGTGTAATCGCAAATTTGTAATTCTTACAATCTATCGGCCGATGGCCATTAATATCGGTACCTTCGTATCTGTTTTTATTTTTATCTTGATAATATGTCCCGGAAGCTACTTTCGTTGTATTCTCTATAGGACATTTATATTTTCCAGGCGCTGTGCATGTTCTGGTAAAGCCGTTAAAAATGGTGTTGCCAGAGCACTTAAATTTGATCCCTTGAAAGCGACTTTTGTTGGGAATACATAGAATATATCCTTTACAGTTCTCCACTGTTGGGTCTGCTATTCTTTCACTCCTGTGGCATCTGATTTTTCTGGTCATTAATGGGTCTATATAGTTGTTTGTACTGTCACACACGTCCGTGGACTCTTCATTACATATACTGTCTCTTGGGCAAATGAAAGCTGGTCCCATAATGTTTTCTCCATCGCACAAACGGACTCTGTTCGCCCCGTCGCATATGAAGCCGTATGGTCCGCAGTCATATTGCTGGTAGGTTGAATACGCATTTATTGTAAAACAATTTAACATCTGAAATTATAAATATGAATTCACTGTTTATATAACACTATTACTAAGGGCGCATTAATCTAAATTCTATCCATTTCACGATTAGCTATAGGTAGCAAAAACACGACATATTTCTAGAATAAATAACAGAGGAGCCTCGATTAGATTTCAACACAATGTACTAAAAATAAAGTACAGGCCAGAAGAAGTATGGTACTTAACAATTGTTAACTCTTAGCAACATGTGTAAATATCTTAACATTATTAACTTGTTACAAGGTGTAGATTAGTGAAAACAAATATTTTACTCTTAAACTACATTAATAAAATAAATATACATTCCTGGACAAAGTTACACAAATTGAAGCTAAGCTCAAAGTAAGCAAATTAAATGTTTGTGTTATAGGTGTTAGTCAACGAGAATCTTCATAGAAATACTTAAATAGATACCAGAATAAATTTAATAAACACCCAGACCCGGAAATGCAGGCATCTAAATGTTCATCACACAAATGTCTGCCCCCGCCGAGAATCGAACCCGAGCCTCGCGGTTGGTCAGTGTAGTTAGGCGTGTACGCTAGCCACTCGACCAACGAGGCGGTCAAAAATGGGTCAAAGGTGGTGGTATCAAAGAATAAATAATGCGAATACATACTTAATGTCAAACGTGCTTTGCAAAAAGTATTTTGGAAAATAATTGCTTAAAAAAAACGTGAATAGAAAAGAATTATAAGCCCCGGGCTATCATTCGACACGTAGGGGTAAATATTTACAACAACAATTAGTTCACGGACCCTGACCCTGGACTAGTCACATTTTGGGAACCAGTAGGTTTAAACAATTTATCATAAAGTCTACGTTTAGTGCTCGCTACAAACAAATATTAATTAAATTGTAATAGGAAGATTAGTAATGTTGTGATACAAAGATTAGATCTCATGCGTTTAGATAAAAAAGAAAGTATCTTTTCGCCCAAATCCCTGAAGGGGTAGGCCACATTCAGTCCACGACACTAAGTCTCAAATGTAATAGGTGGCAAGACATATCCAATCCCGGACAAAGAAAATCATATAAAAAAACTTAAAACTAATTATAATTATTTAATAAATTATTAAATTAAAATAGACCAGAGTCAAACTGAGATATCACAAATTCTATTGACGTTATAGATTAGAAAATAAAATATACTTTACTTGAATTGCAGTAGTTTAAGTGTTGTCATTCGCTTGATAGGGGGGAGATATTCTGTATTCCAAATTATTAACGTTTAAACAAATAGATATCCTGTACATCTTCACCATGTAATGGAAAATACGTGCAAAAAAATTGCTATATTTATATAATAAAGTGTGACTCATTTTCTTGTTATAAATAAACAAAAATACGGATTTTACAACCGATAAACGTAGTAACATCTGAAATTAAAGAAAAAGATTGTAAACTTACCAGTAATAAGACGTAAACGTAATTTTTCGACATCTTGAGCCAAATCCTTGACATTAAGAGCGAAGGTTACGGCCGGACGATTGACACTCAACTAACGTTAACTTTCTTATTGCATATTTGGTGACCAATTAGCGAAGTTAACACCTTCGTGAAATGGTTTCATGTCGTTGGCTTTACATGTCAGTCGACCTAGCTCAAACAGTACTCGAGACAGTAAATTTTTAAGGCTTACGGCACACTTAATGTTTTTTTTATTTATAAGCAAAGATTTACTTTTAGTTAAAGCGTCATGTTTGCAAATGAGTAATTTGTTGAAAGGCTTGTGAAAGTTGAAGGAGTTTCTTATTTAAGCATTTTTGGAAAAGCATTTTGCATTTCAGGGTTTACTCAAAGGTGCAATAAGTTTATGTGCTGATTCTGTAACTTAAACTGTACTTAATTAAAATGTATAGTACTTAACAAAATCTCTGCAGCCAGTCTTAATTTCTTATATATTTTTTTCATTTTATTCAGGATTGCTTAAACCATTGTAAAATTTAAGAAGTAAATTCATAAATTAAGCCATAACGGCAATCGAATACACTTGGGACAGGATTAGATTATAGTCTCAAGCAAAATACCTATATCTTATTTTATACCTGAAAAAAATGCACGGTATATGCACAGAATGTTAGCTGCGGGAACAGCTAATATTACTACTAGTGGTAGTACTATGTAGAAATAGATAATCTACTGATTATAATCTGTTTCAAACGACCGCGAGAGTTTTGGTACGTACCTTAAGACGTAGCACTTCGATAGTTATGATTGTAATGTGTTATTGTATTTAAAAATTGTAAAATTAAACTAAACAAATGTTTAAAATTAATTTATTTACACTAATAAGACTCTACGGTAAAAATACTAGTCTTCGTCCGAAGTGGACTCGCTGTCACTGTCCGAGCTGGCCGAGGATGTGTCGCAGTCGTGGGCTGAAGGTCCGCTTGTCGCCCTGGTGATACACATACAATTTTAAAACATTCTAATGTAATGTTTGTATAATCACTAATACTGATATACTACATATACAGGGTAATTTCGAAAGAACCGGCCAAATTTTAATATAAGTAAAGGCTTAATTAGTAATGCAGTTTAAATATTATTGCCAAATTGTCATATTTACTTTCATAAACATTAATTTAAAAAATCCGCAAAAATGCTTCACTTGTTATCACATTACGTCGTACCTAGTAGGAGTCTTGACGTCACCAGCCTGCAAATGCGACTGCGGTCGGTTGGAACCAGTTTTATAATGCCGCAAGAGTCACAGTAAACAGTTAGTGGGTTATAGAACAAACGAAATGATTATCGATGCAGTTGATGGTGACACAAACCACACAATAATCTGTTACATCAGGGATTTCATATACGAGGGTGGATCCAAAAGTTCTAAGCCCGACCAAGAAAAAGAAAGAAAAGTGGGTCTAAATTTATTTTTATTTTTCGACATAGTCTCCATCTAGCTCAACACACTTCTTCCACCTGACCAGCAACTTTTTTATCCCCTCGAAAAAAAAAAAATTCCGGAAGGTCGGCGAAATAGTCGTTTATTGCGACTATCACCTCATCTTTGGTCGAAAATTTCGAGCCACCCAAGTTTTTTTTTAAATTTGGAAATAAATGATAATCCAAGGGGGCTAAATCCGGCGAATAAGGTGGGTGGGGCAGCAATTCGTAGCCACAATCATGGATTACAGACATTGTTTCAACCGAAGTGTGAACACGTGCATTGTCTTGATGAAACAAAACTTTCTTACGCAGCATTCCCGGCCTTTTTTCTTTTATTTCTTCCCGGAGTCTTCGTAAAAGGTTACAATAATAACTAGAATTTATAGTTTGACTTTTCCGTAAACAATCTACAAAAATAATGCTCTTCGCATCCCAAAAAACAGAAGCCATGACTTTGTTAGTCGTCAAAACGACCTTAGCCTTTTTCGGTGTAGGAGAGTCAGATCTTTTCCACTGTTTGGATTGTTGCTTTAATTCAGGAGTATGGTGGTGAACCCAGCTTTCATCCATGGTAACTAATCTAGACAAAAAATCTTCGGGATCAGTCTCAAAAAGTTCCAAACAGTCTCGCGAAATTGTGTATCGAACTCGTTTTTGTTCAGCTGAAAGCAACCTCGGGACCCAGCGAGCAGAAACCTTATGGAACCCCAACTCTTCCGTTATTATGTGTTGCACCCGGTCATAACTAATGTTTGTTATCTCAGATATCTTACCAATGGTCAAACGTCGGTCACCCAGTACGAGATCACAAATTTTATCGATGTTTTCTTTCGTGGTAGAAGATGTAGGCTTTCGAGTGGAAAGCCTACATCTTCTACCTCTCATCTTCAACATCTCTAGGATCATGTTTAATGCTCTCACGACCGCGCTTAAACTCAGCTACCCACTTCTTGACACTGGAATACGATAGAGCAGACTCCCCCAAAGTGCTCACCATATTTTGATGGATGTCTTTTGGTGATAGGCCTTTTTTATTGAGGTACTTAATGACTGCACGGTGTTCAATTTTTTCCATTATTGAAAATTGCGTCAGATTGCTTCAAACAAATAATCACAGAAAATTTATATTGTGCAGTATCGGAATGAAATTGCGCACAATAAATCAATACGACACATACTAACAAATGACGGTAGATTTAAAAACATGTCATAGCTCCATGTAGGTTAGGCCACGAACTTTTGGATCTACCCTAGTATTTTCGTTTGTCAACTTACCTATTAAGATTTAAGAATGAGGAGATTCTTATTCGAAATATCGGTCCTTTTTGTGTATTTGAAAATAGCGTCATGAGTACCCAG
Organism: Calephelis nemesis; assembly: GCA_002245505.1. Taxonomy (NCBI): domain Eukaryota; kingdom Metazoa; phylum Arthropoda; class Insecta; order Lepidoptera; family Riodinidae; genus Calephelis; species Calephelis nemesis. Next base: position 8,103 of record NJDD01007194.1, read on the forward strand.
TTTCCAGTTTCTTCAAGATTAGGTATAAATTATAATGTTGGAATCTTAGACATTTCTTGCCAAAACTTCAGTAGATATTCGAAATTAATTATGTGCTCGTATAATGATATTAGTATGATTTGACCGCCTCGTTGGTCGAGTGGCTAGCGTACTCGTCTAACTGCATCGACGAATCGCGAGGCTCGGGTTCGATTCCCGACGGGGGCAGGCATTTGTGTGATGAACATTTAGATGTCTGCATTTCCGGGTCTGGGTGTTTATTAAATGTATTCTGGTATCTATTTAAGTATTTTTATGTAATAGTATCGTTGACTAACACCCATAACACAAGCATATAATTTGCTTACTTTGGGGTTAGATTCAATTTGTGTGACTACTCCAGGGATATTTATTATTTATTATTTAATAAAAGTAAACTATTCATATTTATTTAATAAAGTAAACTATTCATTTGAAGTTGAGATGTCATATTTAAACGTGGAACTCATTAGCAGGGATTAAATATAATAATTTGCTACAACAGTTACAATAATATGACGCATTTATTTATTTTACAAAGTATATACTATAATGAACAATTAATACCTAACTTAAGAAAGTTGAATTACTTAAATAACAGGCAGAAAAAGCTCAGTGGCTCTTAAAAATTATGATGGGGTTCTACCAAGTGCCAACGTTAAAAACAGTAAATAATATACAAAATCTCTGGTATCAGGTCGAGTACCTTGTGTAGAGGATTCGATCCCGGGACCCCGGTCATATTTTTTAGTCCCGAAATTTTCGGGATTATTTTTCATAGATCCCGGGATTTTCGGGATTTATAGTTTTTTTAAAAGTGTGCATACGAAAAGTCCTTGCTTACATTTGACGTTATGACGGCCATTTTTAAACACTGCTGATTTTATTTGTATTTGCTAACGGCCGGGACCACAGTATTACGTGTAAAAACCGCTATACGTCGAGTAAATATTGACATTTTTTGTTAATTGTTGATAATCTATGAATTTATTAAAAAATAACAATCATTAATGTGTCTTGAGTGCATGAAGATGAAAAATAACGAACGTCATTTTCTGTAGAGACTATGTTTATATCAAGGAATATAAATTTTCTTTTGCGAGGTTTATATTGTTTACATACTTAAAAGTTCTTTTCACCTCAGTTAAATTTTGAGAATAAAACAATGTCATTATCCAAAGAAAGTTTTTTCGTCAAACATAAAAAAAACATGTTACGTCAGTGTGCCTATTTAATTTAAAATATGAGCTTTTATTTTTATTAATTGATCTCTTTGGCATATAGTATTTAATTTTTTTTTTGACTTTATTGTAAAAAGAAAAACGAAACTGGGCAATTCTGTAGTGTCAGCCAGTCAGTTTATCAGAATAAGTATAATTTTGGTAAAAAAAAAAAACTTTTTTTTTTACTTTTTTTTTATAATTTTGGTATATTTTTTTTTAAATATTTAACTAAAGATTTTAAAAAAATGATTTTGATGTTTTTTAACTGTCTTTCTCTTCCCACTTTCTAGAAAGTACAATTCACCAATACAATCCCGGGATTATCCCTGGATCCCGAGATTAGCTGTAGACAATCCCGATATCCCGGGATTGGAAAAATCGACCGGGATCGAATCCTTTACTTGTGTAGCATTAATTATTTGCCTCTTTGGCAGCTCGTAATAGGTGAATATAAGTAAAATTAAGGAGTAGACTCACAGCCGGTAGGCGGCGGCGAGGGCAGCAGCGGCGGGTGAGAGCGCGGCGGCGGCGGCGGGCTGCAGGTCGCCAGCCGGGGGGTGCTGCAGGAGCGTCAGCACCTCCTCCCGCGGCCTGTTCAGCAGCACGCCCAGCGCCGACACGCTCGCTTCGCCCGCCTCCGGGAACCCGCACTCCGCCAGGTACGACACCGCGGCCTGCGCACAGTCGACGCCATCATCAGAAAACATATAAACTTCATTTTCAAATTGTCATAAAATTAAAAACTTATCCTCGAATTGAGCGGTGTTAAGCAGAAGGCGACCAAAGCCGATTTTTGCGAAATTGAGTTATATTGCCTACGGACCTAGGTGCATGCTTCTTCACATTCTGCTCTTACATAGAACCTTGTAGCTTGTTTCAATCCTGAGATATTAAATTGTCAAATGAGACCATTACCAGTTTTGACTGTTTTTTGATGCAAAAGGAGACTATCCTAGTCGATGGCTGCCTAATTTACCGATTATTTATAGGTATTGAATTTTGCAGAAGCCGACCATTTGTTTGGCTGGATTCTGCAATAAAAATATAAATGAATTAAATTTCTCTCCCATTTTGCAGAAGGCGACCACATCGATGGTCGTTTTCTGCAAAAATAGTTATCATCAATTATTTTGTTCCCGATACAAATGTTTATTATATTGGGACAAAATCATGTTATTTTGTAATCGTTTTTTATTTTGCAGAAGCCGACCAACTTTATTAAAAAAGTCAGTTTTGCTATGGTTTTTGAACTGTGAAGTGTGTTTAGTTTAAGTCGAGTGTATTTTTTCTGTAAAATGGATCGTCGGGGAAGAATTCTGGTTAACATGATTCTAAATAACGAACAAAGTGAAATGAATACCGCTAATGAAACTGAGTGTGATCCACCGAGTCCGTGTCCTGAGATTTTAGATAAAGACCCTGCGGTAATGGCTCAGTTGCTAGAAGATTTAAATGATGGAGATAACACTGGAAACGAGATAGTAAGTTCACCCCCGAAAGCATTAGATCTTACTACAAGTACCAATTTAACTGGAACAGAATGGCATCTTACTGATTCTGTGATGGCTAAGTATTTGGATGAACCTTTAGATAGTTTGCCTAGTCCACTGTCTTCATTACCGCCATCGATGAAGTCCTCAAAATTCCATGAATCTCCTGATAACATATTGGTCCTGGTTGGTTCTGTATCTAATTCCATCTCCGTAGAAAACGAAGATGATTTTAGTCCAGCATCCGATGACGATCCAACTTACAATCCTTTAGTTGATATGGATTCGCAAGATTCATCAGACTGTGATGGATTTGATGAAACCTTACTTCCGATAAGTCAGAGTTTGTCAGATGAGGAAACGAGAGCAACTATTCTAGATGAATCGACAGGAATCCTGTGTACTGTGAGTCGTACTGTAAATGATGCAATTGCACCGGAAATTGAGGAAAATCTACCTGAAAATGAAGAAACTTTATGTGAAAATAATAAAGAACGACTTGATGTGTTAAATAGCTCATCAGTTGAAACTACACAGAATTTTACACCTACGAGTACTAATAATAATGAAACTGAATCACGAGAATCACTAGGACGACCAAAACGGGGCAGAAAACGAACACATCCAGAAAGTGATAGATTCCTTAATAAAATAAATAGAAATAGTAATTGCAAATATTATGACTACAAAAATAAAATAATAGAGCCTAAAGTTTTTGTTAATGTTAAATGTAAATGTAAAAATAAATGTCATGAAAAAATTTCAGCTGTGACGAGACGAAAAGAATTTGAACGATTTTGGGACTTAGCATCATATGACGCCCAAAACGCCTATATATTATCTAAAATCCAACAGGCTCTAACAAAAAGAATGAAAAAGGATACTGAAATAAATGGAGGCCAAATGTCCCAACAGCCTAAAAAGCAATACGTGCGAACCTATGTGCTCGATAACAAGTCAGTGTGCAAAACTTACTTTTTGAAAACCTATCAAATATCGTCCTGTCGTGTAAACACTACATTAAAAAAAGCAGTTCAGATGCTGCATTTAAATGTCAGAGGGGTTTGAAACAAGGAGGAGTGAATAAAACTAAAGAAGATAAAATTAATGGTGTAATAGAATTTATAAAACGTATTCCAACTTATGAGTCACATTATTGTCGTACAAAAACAGAAGCTAAATTTCTACCACCTGAAATGACACTGGCTAAACTTATTGATATTTATAAAGAAGAATTCAAAGAAGCCGCTGTTAGTGCCGCTGTATTTAAGAAGATATTTTATTCCAAATTTAATTTGAGGAAAGCACCATTAAAAAAAGATACATGCAATTATTGTGATTCAATTAAAGCTAAAATAGAGAATGAGCGTAATGAGTCTAAAAAAGAAGAGCTCAAGAAACAGCACGAAGACCATTTAAAATTAGCTGATGAAGCGCAAAATCAACTTAAGGATGATATCAAACTGGCCCAGGAGTGTTGCGATGTAGAATGTATAACCTTTGATATGGAGAAGACTTTACCTCTTCCTAGGATCTCCACTAACGTTGTTTTTTATAAAAGGCAACTCTGGCTATACAATGAAGGTGTGTACAGCGGTAAAGGTGACAAAGGATTTTGTTATATTTGGGTTGAAGGAGAGGCTGGGAAAGGTGCACAAGAAGTTGGTTCCGTATTACGAAGACATGTAAAAGAGGAATTGCCTCCTAACACAAAACATTTAATTTTGTGGTCTGATTCATGTGGTGGTCAAAACCGCAATATAAAAAAAACATTGATACTAAAAACGCTACTAGAGGAAATCCCAAGCTTAGAAAAAATTACTATGAGATTTTTATTATCAGGGCACTCATTTTTGCCTAATGATAGGCATTTTGCTACTATTGAGAGCGCACTTAAACATGTACAGCGTCTCTATCTTCCAGAGGACTATGTGAGTATCATGAAAAACGCCAAAAAAAAGAAGCCTCTTACAGTGAAGAGAATGGAAAAGCCAGATTTCCTAAGTACGGAATTGCTCGAAAACCACGTTACAAATAGAAAACTTGGTGTGAACAAAGAAAAGGTATGTGTATGCTTGCAAAAATTATTAAAATAAAACTACACTCGTGAGCAAAAAAATCGACTCAGGTGACACACCTGCAATCAAAAGTCACCGACAAAAAAACTAAGCGACAAAATATATTTTTCTTAGTAAAATATTGAAGCTACTATTGGTAGCTTTGTAATGATATAAATATTGTGGTATTTATTGCTCAGATAAGCCAACAATATGCTCTTATC
>NJDD01007194.1:30588-41465 GCA_002245505.1 Calephelis nemesis
TTCAATGCGATTTTTATTATAAAAAATCAATGATTTTATTTACATTTTATTTATTTTCTGACAAAGATATTTCAATAATGTAATAGGTACTTACATAATTGTAAATGTAAAATGTTGTCTTCGATAATGCTGCTGCTACCGAGTTGCTCTGCACACCCGAGTTTTCCATGACCTGAATATAATATTGAATTAACGAAAGCTTTTTGAGAAAGTCCAAATTTAAACATTGGAAGATTCAGGAGGACCAAAATCGGGATTAAATTATGATTAGTCATAAGTCATCAATAAGTCATATCAGGGTCTTGGGTAAAGCGGTAGCCTCATTTCTCAAGCTCATACCAGTCTGTGCTCAAGCTCTGTAGTGAGATTTGGCGGTAACGAGGAAATACACGATACGCTAATTTCTTCGTGATTATTTCATTTGTACACTTTCACGGAACAAAAATTTACAAAATTGACTAACTTTACTTTAATAAACACGAAATTCAATAATTATGAAAAAACTTCGACCACCTTTTCTTTCGATGGCGCGAAAACCAAGTCAACACCCATACTTAATTGTACATAAATGAGTCTTTATAATTTGTGCCAAAACCCACCTAAATCCTGCTAAATTCATAGGAAAAAGTATTTACGGCATTGACAGCTAAAACCAGTTTGACTTTTTAGCAATTTCAGGATCAATAAAATCTTCGATTGGTGGCGTTAGTATTCTCCACTTTTTTTCTTTAATTTTTGGCACTAGCGTCAGCATAATGCCATTAGTCAAGTAAAAATTTGTATCAAGTTACCTGATTAAACAAAATTAGGTTTAAATTATTCAAAATTAAACGTAAGTCGTCAAAAGTCAGTTAAGCGGTAGCCTCATAATAAAGTTTACTTCATGGGTAGTATTACATTATCAATAATATCACGATACTGCGATAATATTGACTCTGTATCGCAGTATCGTGATAATATCGCGAGATTTTCGGAAATCTTGAAATCCACGATACTCAGGGTGCGTGGCTTCAATAGTATTGGTCAGTGTTCTCTTATAACATGAAACGTGTCCAGCTTTGTGGAACCCTAAACATAAATATTTTAAAATAATTGCCGAAATCGTTCACATCACCGCCCAAGATCTTACACATACAAGATACAAGATCTTACAAGATACACTTTTACTATCGTGTAGCGTTATCAAACTTAATTTCCACTAAATAGATTTTCTAAAATATAAATAGGCCGCACCCGTGCCGTAGAATAGTCTCATTTTAACACCAATACTTGACTGCACTTGACTTGTTTGATCGATTACGATCGTACTTTTACTATTACTTTACTACTATTTATTTATATTATATATGTTACTACTGAAAGCCAAGTCAAAGATTAGAGGGCATAAGGCTCTCGATTTACCTTACAGTTATTTTTTTTCAATTTCAATATTAGCTCCTGTTGGTAACGGGGCGCAACCTCGGAAGAAAGGTTTTTCAAACAAAAAACAATGTTTAAAATCGGTTATTTTTTATGATATTGGAAGGCAAACAAGCAGACGGATTTCCTGATGGTAAGAAATTGCCGCCACCTAGAGACACCAAAGGTTGTAATGGTGCGCTGCCAACCTGAGGTCGGGATGTTAGACCTCGAGCAAAAGTAAGTTTTCCGAACCGGAACACGTCATGACGTTATGACGGCAAAAATAGTTTGGACGGTGGTACCAATCCGTGTGAGTCGCTGCGAAACTCTACCACCTAGTCAGATGTCACGGTGCTAGTGACGGTAAGCCTATGCTCGCCTTTTACGAGCTGCCTAGCACAGGAAGGCAGATGGTTTATTCTGCAAAGAAGCCCGGACCAACACGGTTCACAAACAAAAGTGAAATAGATTAACATACCTACCTAAAAAAATAGGAGTCCATTAATATAACCGCCTCCTTTTTGAAAGTTGGTTAAATAGCGATAATATGTAGCAAAAAAAATTAAGTTGTGGGAATTTATTTTTTGTGCTTAAACTTCAGAAACTAGCACCTGACAGACTAATTACGTTTTAAGAAATATCTAGCAACGATAGCCTTTAACTTCGATTTTCAAGTCGGAGATATCATTCGGTGAGGGATGAGAACTGCTTTGATTGCTGCATCCAAATCAATGATGTAACTCGATTTTTGACAATCCAAATAAATTAAAACAGTACTAATTAAGTACATGACAACATAATTTACCCAATATTTATACATATTATATTCACCTATAATAAAAAACAAACACTTACTATTATCTATTTATTAAAAAATATTAATAAAAAATAGAAATGAGAATATAAAGATGAAACACTTCTCATTTAACGATATGGCAGAATTGATGGATACGTTACCTTCGATCTCTGGAATATCGACTGACACATGCAATACATTTGGAACTTTTTGAAGGTTACATACAAATTCAGATCTATTAACACAAGTATACGCTAGATGACTAAACACTTGATCTGGTGGACATTCAATTAATCTTGCTGTTGTGATATTATTCAAATCCTTGATACATGAGACGTATAACTCGCATTCAAGATTTTGCTCATAAAGAATATCTCCTTCGTGAGAACAAGTATAATTTTGCAAGCACTGGTAAGATGTGACATTTGTGCATTGTCTATCTATGTGGCTGTAGATAGAATTTTCAGGACAGACCAGGTCATAGTTTATAAGACCAGTGGCACCGGTCAGGCACATTGTATATCCACGACAATCTGACTCTACGTTATTGGGATATCTTCCCCGTGCCGTACATTTTGCTGCTTCACTTGCTGAAAAAGTCTGAAAAACATATGACACTTAATTAATAATTATGTGTGGAAACGATAGGATTGAAGTAGTTGCTTGGAAAAACTATGTAGGTATACTAATAAACACAAGTATATTTTCTAAGGGGGATTAAGATAAAATAATTTATAACATTTTCTTTTTTGTTTATTGTAAGAAGCTGAAAATACTATGAAATAAAGATACATATGTATTTAATAATAATATTAAAAAGAAATAAAAAAAGCATCTTCACGCCCGTATCCTCGAAGAGGTAGGCAGAGGCCCAACCAGGGCACCCACGACTAGCCGAAGACACTAAGTCCCGCAATATGATAGGTGGCAAGCCTATGACCAACCGGGCACATTTCCAATCCCGAGCAATATTTTTTTTATTAGAAAATGGGAAAAACCCAATTTTTTTTTTGTTGCCCGACCCGGGATTCGAACCCGGGACCTCATGCAGTCAAGTCCAACAACTGAACCGCTAGACCACAGTATATGGGCAGGCAGGCAGCCTTTGAGTGTAACACCGACGCCGCAGGTAATTACGATAAATAAAAATTAATGTACATACCATCAGGAATATGGCTATACATCAACATGGAACACAGAGTACCTTACTAGTAAACATGGAATGAGAACACCTACTTACGTCACAGAATAATATATGTACCTACTTGCTTAGGTGAAGAAATAGTAATTATGATTTAAATATTTATTGATCTTTCAAAATTTCAGTGGAGTAATATTTTCTACCAACTCCAAAAGTCTATTCTAGTAAAGCAAATAAATGGAATAAGAACACATTTTAAAATACGAAAAAGCCTAATTTTAATTACAAATTGTTTACTCACAAACAAAAAAATGGCAATCCAATACTGTAACATGGTTGTAAACGACTACATTCAAACTCAGATGAAAGCGGAAATTAACAAGAAGATTGTGACGATTAAAAGTAATAGGGATGGTAGTTTCGATAACGTGTAACATCGATATTTTTTTCATTTTATTACGACATTTTTATGTATACCTGTGTATGAAGTATCGACACAGATTACTGGTCCTATCCTATCGTTGACTAGTCCCCATGTGATACTTAATCATTTATGTTTAGACTTTAGACCAATCGTGTAATAAATCTAGAGAAGTTACATAATTACTATTTTCTAGATTTACATAAACGGGTCACAAGAATCTTTGTATAGATAAATCCATGTGAAATAAATTTATTTTATTATTATTACAATAATTTATTATATATATAGCAATATTCTGCAGGTGTTAAATATACCTAAGCGCCTTTTTGATTTGAAGTCGTATAAAGTCAGAACGCTGGATAAAATTTTCAAACTACAATGAAGGTTTTTATGGATAACTCCTGTAGTGGAAACCTCTATTGGAACAATATTCACACTTTTGACCTTCCATTGCTGTTGTACCTCGCCATCGCCATATCAGTAGGTATATTTAGGTACTTATCTTATCGGATTTAATTGTTTGTAGGTATATTGCATATGGACACATTTATATAAAAAAAACAATTTGTTTACTTTTAGAGAAAATAGTTATATCGGGTATGTTGTAGTGTATCGTTTTGTCGGTTACAATATTTATAACCCAATATAGTCTAAATTCCTGGTTTTCTAACGCTACTTCTGGTTTATACTTACAGTAAGGAATTTTCTTAGATATCGGGTTAGTAGCAGTTTTATGCTATGTTTTGATGGATTATGCTACCTAGTCGTGTCTGTATTTGTAGTCAGTTTGAGTTATGGCTTTGCAAGAACTCGTTATGTGTTGGATAGTTTGTGAGGTGCTGTGGCATCATGGACTTTTATTTGCGTTCGATTTTAGTGTATGTTATTTTTTGATAATTGACTGTGATCTTGAATTGCCAGCATGAAAGCTTCCGTCGCCGGGAATATTATCTTCTTCTAATAGTAGCTTTGAGTAGTCTTAATTCTACTACTAATAAATTATTTTTTTCTATTTCTTGAGATTGTAATGATGATCTTGGTGATTCAAATAGGACATTGAATGAGTTATAAGGTGACAGAGATTGAGAAGGTGATTTAAGGGGTAGATGACATTGTGATGATATGAATATTTGTGTAATTTGCTGTGATGTTAAGATTCTAATTGTGTCGTTTAACAAATATTTTTTTCTAGGCACATTTCCATTACTGCAGTCAGGTCTTAAACTATGTTTTTGCAAAGTCGGTTCTGAATCATTCTTCTCCCCAGAATGGCTAGACAAAGAATCAATCGAAGGTAACGGTGTAGTGTCTTCATTTGATTTTTTGATGTGATTGCAACCGAAGACTGTATTTCTTAATGTTTGGCATAATGATTTTGTGAGTGGGAATGAGTGGTTTGAGGAGATATTGTTGGATTAACATGTTTAGTTCCATTCTTTTGGAGTATGTCAAGATGTACTGACCTACTCATATCGTGTCGTTCTTCTTAAGCCTTCTCATCGTTTCAAGGTTCATTATTAATATTTACAAATTAAAATAAGTTTATTTTACTGGGTAATTACTTACTTCCTGTTACTATAACTTGTGACTTAGTAAGATTTACCAGGAAAACGAAAGAACCAGCCCATTGGCGTGTGACTTTAAGAACAGAGTTAATAGCATTTATAGCGTTGCTAAGTTCAATCAAAGAAACGGGTCTGCTTTGCTGTAAATCATCAACATAAATTCGGTTCGAGGAAGAAATAACTTTAGTAATAACATTAATAAATATTGAGAATAGCAAAGATAACAACACGCCACCTGGTGGAACACCAGCAGTTAGATTCTTCCAAACAGACATTGTGCCATCGGCTCGAATAACTTATTGACGATCACGGAGATAGAAATTATACCAGCCTATACTAGTATATACTGAAGGCAATATATTAAGAAAGCTAAGAACGCCTACTAATATAACAAAATCTACTAAAGTAAATGTGTCGCTTAAGTCTAACAGAGCCAGAATAGTAAGAATTTTTTTGTCCATACCATATCTGATGACATCAGTATCTTTGATATCAGTTACTGTACTGTCATAAAAAAGGAAACCGGATTGTAAAGGACTTAGGTAAAAATTTATGTTTAAAGAGAAAAGAAGACAACTGTCCAGAAACTGAATTTTCGATAATTTTTGATAAAACTGGTAATATTCAAATGGGTCGAAAGAGGGAAGGACTTGAGAGTTATTTATTTTAGGAAGTGGAACTACATTGGTGGCGTTGAAAAGAAAATGTATTTTTCACGTACCTTACCAATACCTAGAGACTTCAGAAATTTCCATGCATGAGAAGGGGGAAGTTGTTCTAATGAAGCATGAATATTAAGGCGTTTAGCGTCCCTAACCATCCTATTGCATAATTTTTGTAATTAGAAATATTTGCTTCTGTGGGATAGCGCTTACTTGTGGGCTCGGTTTCAAATTTTTTTATTATGACTTTCAGAACATTTTTATCGACTGAGTTTGCTTCAGAGAAGCAAAGTAATAGACTTACTATAGATGAATGCTATATTTTTCAACTGAAACTATAAAAACAGAGATGGAACATTTTAGAACATTTGGAACAAATTCATGGACATTTTAAATCAAAGTGTTCCGTGAAAAAAATAAAACGTCTGTAGACATATCGTGTGCAGACTAACCTGACAGCACTAAAAGAGTTTTGTCTCTTTCTATTACTTTCATTGAAAGAAGATAGTGATAACTTAAAATTAATTTAGTAAGTGCGCAACAAAATTACCATCACTGGCTATTTATTACTAACATTGATTATAAGTTTCGTTGGAGGAGAGCAGAAAATATTAAACCGAGAACAACAGTAACAACATTTGCTGGTTTTTAACATCACTGAACAACATTGTTACTGTGTACATAGTAAACTAGATAAGAGATGTTTGTTTAAATAGAGGATGTCTCAGTTTATCAGTTTTAATAAAAGATTTAAATGATCATTTTATCTGATAAATACGTTGTTATTAGAAAATAAGATAAAATTTTTAATTAAAGTTGTAACATTAGCAAAGCTAATATCTGAATTATGTTGCTTTTATACCTATATGATATCTAGCTTAACGACGTTGTAAGACCAAAATATCAGGATCTATTTAAGTTTTACCGTTTATTGTAATATCGATCGTCATCCCTATATGATGAATCTTACGACGAAATCAAAGAGTGAAGTATCTGCCCGTAAAGGAAGTCAAAATGGCTTCAGCGAACTTTCTTTGTTTTTTAGCAAAAACCAGATAAGTTTTTTATGATATTTATATATTTTAACACTAACTGTATCGACGGCGTTTACTTTAAACATTGACAAATAGGTGGCTACATTTCTTAGTGGGAAGGTATCACTTAAATGCAGTGAAACAAAAAAAAATACACTTTAATTTTAATTCAATGTCACCCAAGTGTATAAAAATACGTGTTATTTTGTATGTATCTATATCTTAACAACCGCTTGTCGACTCGTAAGTAAATTTGAATGGAAACGGAAGGCGCTTTTTCACATAATAAGAATCAAGGAAGTGAATTAATGGATCAACAAGATTAACCAGAAAAATGACATATAAAGAGCTTCTTGAATTTGTCTTTTCATGAAAATATTCATTATGTCACGACATAAAGAACTCTGTAAATGAAAAACGGTTATCTATAATTCACTTTGCAAATATTGCTGATAAGTAGTGTTATGTTCCACATTTTCTTTGATGATGCTATAAAAAGGGTTTATGAGAATGATGTCAGTGTTTATTACTAAAGTGAGTAATACCACATGCACTGCAGTAATGCTAATAAAAAAATACATATTAGATGCATTTGTAGCCATCGCCTCTCTATTTATATTTTACTAGCTGCCCGTTCCGACTTCGCACGAATAAAAATCTCTAATGTTTCAGGGAAATAACGTTGGTGGTCATCAGCGATAATATCTGCTTCTAATGTTAAAATACTTTATCAAAATGGTACAGCAGTGTTGGAGCCTATTGTATACAAAGTAACATACAGACAATCAAATCTTTCCTCTTTTACATTACATTGTAGATGATATACCAACAGCAGCTCGACCTATCAGGTATAATTATATTTAAAACCATAGAAATACCCATATAAAATTTCAACCCAATCGGTTCAGTCGTTTAGAAGTTTTTTGAAATAGGTACCTACCTAAGTATGGAAGGTTAATTTTTACTACCCAGTGTCTATTACCCGTTGTCCCGTGGGGATGAAGCATTGTCCCGCTGTGAAAAGTAGAATATGCTCATCAGGGATAATATTGGTTGCCAGTGGTAAAATAACTTTCAATGCCATTTAATACAAGCAACAACAATTAAGGTGCCAAGTTCGATCCCTGGGTTGGGCAACAAAAATAAACTAAAATGAGTATTTTCAATTTTCTGTTATAAATAACATTGTATTAAAATAGTGGTTAACGATTCACAATGTGGGACTTAGTGTCTTCGACTACTCGTGCTTGTGCCTATGCCTACCTCTTCGGGGTTTTTCTTCATATGAACTTTCTCCTGACAATAAATAACACACAAAAAAAAGAATTATAGAAATTGGTCCATCCGTTCAGGGTTGATGTAGAGATAAAGGGAAATGGGATTAATTTTATATATCTACCAGCCGACCCCGCGAATTTCGTATCGCTTGACATTAACAGTTTCGAAGGAAATGAGCAGTGTTTTTACCGTCTTCCTTGCAATTTCTTGTTTTTTTTTCATTAGAACCTTCTCTTGACTGTAACTAACGCAAAAAAAAAGAACTAGCAAAATCGGTCTATCCGTTCAAGCGTGATGCGGTGACCACGCGAAATTCATTTCGAAGATTTAAGCATACAAAGGGATAGGGATAAGAGAAGCGACTTTGTTTTATACTAGGTATGTAGTGTTGGTTAGCCTGAGAACTCACATGGCGGTTTTTAGTTTTTACTCGCACCCGCGGCGGTCGCGGAACTGCGGTTTTATTTCAAAACTCACGAATTGTTAATGTTAACTGCGAATGTTACGTGGGCTGAACACATCCTTTCCCTCTCTATAACCCTCCGTAGGTTGTGTCCGTATCCCGTTGTGCCTCATATATCAAGGTACGTACCTATCTACAACTACTATTTCATTATTGATACAGTATAATTATTCAGTAATTGCAAATGTAACTTTGTAATCCTATATATTAGATTACAAAGTTGTTCGTGCAGTTGGTATATCTAGACACTAGGCAGAAATTACGAAATTTCTGGGCTTTCCTCTGATTTAGACTCTAAACACTAATTACATTCTAAATTTGAATGTTCTATATCTACTAGAAGTAAGTGCCTTGGACTTTTGGTGATCGATCAGTCAGTCGGTGAGTGACAAATTAAGAATGTTTGACAAGTTACAATTCTTAAACTGCTGGTTCTAATGTGATGAAATTTTAGATATAAATTATTTATACATTGTTTGGTTAGTAACTAAAAATTCGGGCCTCTTGTTTTATCCACAACGAAGCTATAAGTTGTCGAAATAGACACTGCGGTGCTCCCAGATATTGCTCACGCTCACATTCAAGCGCTTGTATTATACAGCCCTCACGCTTGCAATTACAGCGGAACTTTGATTGTGTCTGGGAGAATGTTTGTCCCTTGGTGTTGGTCTGACTGTCCACAAAAGAAATTAAAATAGTCCCTCGAGGATCGTATTTAAATTTGAAGACTTCAAATGCAAGAAAAGTTTATTTTTTTAGATAAAATTTAAAACGTCTAGGAGGAGTTATGGTCCATAGAAACGGTCTTTCAATATGAAATATTTATTTTTAATAATATTCTGTGTGACGTATATAAAAATCACTGAGTGAAATACCTTTTCTACCTGCTACCTAATTTTACCTACACCGTAAAATTCATTGTAGGCCCTGGGATCTTATAGTATTTATACATATCTTTACTTCTGTAATAAATCTAGATATTTACGATAAGTATTGCCTTTATTCATGGATTAGGAATTATAACAGGACATAATATTATCTAAGCCTTGTCTAAAGTTGTAAAATAATTATATCAAATCACAACACATATTAGTTAGATAATGTTATTTTATGCGTGACAATTAAGAAATTGCATATAAAATGATATTCTTATAATGTAAGGAAGATTCATTAGAATTTTCTTAATGCTCGAAGAACACAATCAATGCAATGGGAAACAAAACTATTATACAACTGGCTTTCGTAAGTTTTTGTACATTTCTAAAAATTCAAATTATCTATAGCAAAAAAAGGAAATACTTAATTTATTGAAAGAGATTATTGTAAGTAGATCTGACTGGAAAAAGTAAATTTTTATTTCGAAAATAATTCCGTTGTAAATCAACGCAATAGGGGGAATTAATTGTTAGAAGAGTAAAAATAATTACAAATTGGGGTACATATTTACGTGAAAAACAAAAGATAACCAAGATTTGAGTTGAGTGTAAAGATTGAGTTTGAAAAGCAGCTTAGGATACAACAGCGATAAATTTATGAAACTTCAACATTTATTTCAGGGGTTTTACTTCATTTGTCAAACGTACGCAGCCGTGGATTGCTCCAAGACTGGTGTGGGCAGATTTCCAGATACATCAGACCTGACATGTCGATCTTATACTTTGTGTGTTATGAATGGTTCTTCTTATATACCTTACCATTTCGAGTGTCCAATTTCAAAACTGTTTAACCCTACTACACAAAAATGTTCCACAAACTATACATGTAAGGAAACCTCTTTAAATTTAGAATCAAATACTACACATTGTACAGGAGAGGGCTTTTTTTCGGATCCGAAATCTTCAGATTGCTCTGGATATATAGAATGTGTTTCAACTAATGGTTCATTTAAAATAGCTTTTTATTCTTGTCCGGAATTCACGTATTTTAACCCGGGAACTACAATGTGTGAACATGATTACGTTTGTCCGTCTTCAGACTTTGTTTATCGCCAAGAATTCATTCTTTGTCTGTTATTAAACCATACACTTCCATAGTTAACTCTCAGTGACTCGAATAATTCATTTCCTTGTTTATTTAACCGCTCGCAAGTTGATTATTTTAAAGTTAGTGTTTT
>NJDD01007194.1:44481-116473 GCA_002245505.1 Calephelis nemesis
ACTAGTAGTAATTTAGTAACTTATGTTGAATCCTTGTCTGCTGCGATAGATAACGGTAATGAAATGCACGCAATATACACTGATTTCTCTAAAGCTTTTGATAAGGTTAATCATAATATATTGCTCAAAAAGCTTAAGTTTTATGGTCTCAGTGGCACTTTATTAAAATGGATACGTTCGTACTGAAGCAACAGAGAATTTTACGTAGTTGTTAACAATTATACACCTAATTTTGCTAAATTTTGCTTCATCTGGTGTTCCTCAGGGATCGCATTTAGGACCAACATTTTTTAATTTTTATATTAATGATGTAACTAGTTGCTTTCAATTTTCTGATCCATATTTGTTTGCGGATTATTTAAAAATAACTAAACTGGTGACCTCCTCCGAAGATGTTTCCCATTTACAAGAAGATCTCAATAGACTTTGAGAATGGTGTAGCAATAACAATATTACCCTTAATTCAGTAAAATGTAAACACATAAAATTCACTCGTAAAACTAGCACCATTTCTTCCTGTTATACCGTTAATGGTATTCTCCTATCTGAGGTGGATTCTATTAATGATTTGGGTATAGTTTTAGACAGTAAATTGACAATTATTCCTCACATACAAAATGTAATCAATAAGGCGCTCAAAAGTTTGGGATTTATTATACGTAATAGCAAGGAATTTCGTAATATTCGCACTAAGAAGCTTCTTTATTACAGTTTTGTAAGAAGTAAATTAGAGTACGGTAGCGTAGTATGGCGCCCACATTTTTCTAACCATTCATTAAGATTGGAAAGAATACAAAAAAGATTTGTTAATCATTTGTACTATTTTCTCAAGTCTTCAACTAAATGTTATTCTTACAAAGATAAGTTAAATAAATTAAATATGATTTCACTTGAAAAGAGGCGCGAATGGCTTGATGTAGACTTGTTTTGGAAATTAATAAATTATAAAATGGATTGTCCTGAATTATTAGCAAAATTCAATTTTAGAGTACCTAGAAAAATACCGCGTAAGCCAGTCACCCTTTTAGTTCCACCTTTAAGAAAAACTGTTTTTGGCGCTAATTCACCTGTGCCACGCATTTGTAAAATGGTGAACGAATGTTGTGGTAGCTTGGATGTTTTTTCTGATTCTGCACTTAAAATTAAGAAAAACATATTATGTGAATGATTTTCCATGTATTATTTAAGTTTTTTTTTAATCAAATGTCTTAGCTTTATTATTTAGTAATATTAATTTTACAAAAAAATATTAGTGTCAAAAAATTATAGTTTAAATAGTTATAAAAGAAAATTTAATGTGTTTACCTGTAATTAGTTGTGCAATTGGTTGTTTGTTATTTTTTTTATATGTGTAAATTAGATGATTGTAACAACTGTTGGTAAGCCTGATAATAAAATAAAAAAAATAAATAAGAAGACTCCCTGATCCTACAGATTATTCTTGCAAGACGTATTTCTTCTGTGATCTATTAAATGTACGTGCAGAAAAAACATAATTGTCCCTCGTCGGCAGTTTTTGATCAAAATTCAAAGATTTGCACAAACAAGATCGTAATTTTTCCAAAGCAGCATTCCAAAAATTCGAGCTTTATCTTATTGATATTTCGGGATTTTAATCCTTCCTACAACTTCTCTACATATCACTTAAATAGCTAGTAGGTTCTTACCTTAATAAAATTTTTAGACTTATTTTTCTATGTTTTTCTTTAACTTCCTTCTTTTATTCAAGATTTTTTTTTATTGAGATTGCAAGTTGTTAAGATTTACCTTACCCTGTTTTAAGCAGACAAATTTCATGATGGTCACTGCATAACAAGTATATCATTTTGAACTTTAATAGGCATGGTATATTTAATCTAAAGACAACTAGATATTACAATTAGGTTAAGGTAAATGGTATTTAAAACAATGGCCGGCAATGGTGGTGCGCGCGGATATAGATCAGATCCGTGCAACATAACATAACTTACACAAAAAAATTAAGTGCAAAATCTTTTATATTTTTTTGAAAACTGTAAATATCTCAGGATCTAACAATATTTATTATAAAAACCTGCCAAGTGCGAGTTCGGCTCGCCCATGAATAGTTCCGCAGTAGCAATGACGACGTACTGCCACTTACTTTACTAGGTGGTAGAGTTTCGCAGCGACTCACCCGGATTGGTACCACCGCCTTACCTATTCCTGCGCCATAACGTCATGACGTGTTCCGGTTCGGAGTGTAAGGTAATCGGTAAACTTACTTTTGCTCGATGCCTAACATCCTGGCCTCTGGTTGGCAACGCACCATTACCACCTTTGGTGTCTCTAGGCGGCGGGAATTTCTCACCATCAGAAAATCCGTCTGCTTGTTTGCCTTCCAATGTCATAAAAAAAAAGTTTTTTCAGTCAATGTATACTTCACAATGGTTGCGGTTTACATATCTTCGTGCAATGTGCACGAGCTTATAATATCAAAGATATTACATGAAAATGCTTATGCTAAACAATTGCAGGATTTTAAAGTGCACATCACCATCTCTTGACAGTGAAGTGCAACTATTTTAAGTGTTGGTGCTACAGTACCTGACGGTAAGATCTCCTCCAAACCAATTTTCGGTGGAAGTTTACATGGTAATGTACATAAAATAATGTTTTAGTTTTATCGTTCTCTTATTTTAGAAGTAACAGGCGGGGGGAGGGTCACACTTTTTACCCCTTTGGAAGTGTTTCTCACGCAAACTGTTCTGTTTAGAATAAAATGATAGTAAAAAATACATTCAGTGGATAAAATACATCCAGAAACGAGAGACGGAGACACCGCGGCCGCAGGGATGGTACGTTCACGTTTTCCGTTGGATTTCCGGCTTTTAATTTTAAATTTTGCTATAACTCTAAAGTTATGAAATGAAATTGTTTAGAGTAACGACCAACAATACTGTGTATGGAATACTTAAGGTGATTATTGTCTTAAATTGGATGAAAGCTCAGATCGGGCACATTTTTTTTATTTTGAACAAATACATTGTATGCAACAAATAAATGTTTTTCAACAAGTTTACACAAAACTTTAATGTGAATAACGTATATATAATAACAAAAATAATGAAGAATTAAAAAAAATGTAAATAAACTTCTACGTAAATCACTCTATCTATTGCTGAAAGCGTATGAAAATCCGTTAAGTAGTATTTGAATTTATTGAGAATAGGTAAACAGACAGACGCGGAAGGTGGTCTTTGTTTATTTATTTATTTATTTAACACTTTATTGCACACAAAAACACAAAAATACACAAAATACACGAGAAGGTAAAAATGCACAAAAGGCGAGCTTATCTCTCTAAAGAAATTTCTTCCAGCCAACCCAAAAAAATTAAGCTGTGAAAATAAAATGGAAGGCATCGTGTACACAAAAAATATTAACTATAGCTATACTTAGAACAAATAAATAAAATATAAAAATCAAGTATGTAAAAAATAAAACAGGTATAATTATAATTATTAAAATATGTTAGTATGATAAAATATGAGTAGGTATGTTATTGTGTCAACGATAAGTAATGTTCCTTCAATCTTTTCTTAAAGTAGGTAAAGAAGGGCTGTCACGAATCACGACAGGAAGGGAATTCCACAATTTGATTGATTGGAAAGTAAAAGATTTAGAATAACAATTGGAGTGCGAAGCGGGAAAACGAAGTAGAATCAGCAGAGTGCAGAAAGCTAAAACGCTCCCGCAGGTAAGAGGGAGCTGACGGGTTGTACAGAATATTATATAGAAGAGATAGAATATGTAAATTTCTGCGGAGTCTTATAGGAAGCCATTTAAGTTGAGTTCTAAACATGGAGACGTGGTCAAACTTACGGAGATTAAAAATAAATCGGATGCACGAATTTTGGAGCTTCTCCAATTTATTTAGGAGAAATTCCGTAGCATCAAGAAAACATGCATCACCATAATGAAGAATTGGGAGTATAAGAGACTGTACAAGGGAAATTTTTGTTTTCGTAGAAAGAAATTTTTTTAAAGAATGTAACATATGAAAGGTATAATAGACTTTTTTACTTGCAAGTATTCCGGAGAGTCCTGTACCGATCAAGATGATCATCAGTTGGATGTTTTTTGTAACACCTATTTGCCCTATCTCTTGCCGACATAGCTTTTTTGATTTCCTCTGAAATCCAAGGAGATGGCTTATGCTTTTTTCTCAGCTTTTTAAGGGGAGCGTGACGATCAAATAAACTTAGAATAGTAGAATTAAAATAGGAGATAGCAGTGTCAATGTCACAAGCCTCATATACGGGAGACCAGTCAATGGCAGATGAATCTTCAGCCAGACAGTCGGAGTTAATATTCTTCAAAGAACGTCGGAGAATGAATTCAGCATTTATTTTGGGAGAACGAACACGGTATGACAAAAAGATGAGATCGTGAAAAGAAAAAGATGACGAAAATTGACCATGTCTTGAGACTTTACCAGGCTGAGATACAATAATAAGGTCCAAGAGAGAATTGTTTTATGAATTTTATGATAATGACATAAAATTATTGAATATTAAAGTTAATATTAGTATATATATGATAGATTATTTACGGTTTCTTTTATTTCTACAAAACATTAAAATAGACACGAGGTTATGTACCTAACAACCATAATCTTGCACAATAGCGAAAAAGCCTAAAACTAATTTTCAGGGCGATCTTGACATACTATTGTAAGCCGTTAATTGTGTTTGAAAGCTGAATGTGTTTGAAAGAATTTAATGACTTAATGCACCTAAATTCGGACTATTGGGATAATCCTAATGTCTTGGTTCCACACATTTCTTTAAGTAAGTATATAAGAGCTCTTGCTTTCCTCTGTTATGGTACCTCTTAACTGAATAACATAATGGAGCGCAAGTTGATCGTTGCCATTTTGATAGTAAGTACAAATCAATTTACAATATTTTGAATGACATGTCTATGTCTCTATTTTAGCTCAATTATCCTAAGGGCTTTTTAACCCCCGCACAAAACGAACAAGTTTGAAGTGTGTGTTTGTGTATGTGTGTGTAACAATTTCTACGAACGAAATTTCAGAAAAACGAGGTGTTGTAAGTTAGATAAGAAGGAGTGTGTGCGCCTGTCTGTGGGATCAAATTATAATTATTACCACCTTTCTTTTACGTGTCAGGCTATTCGTCTTTGGATTAAAAATTAAAAAGGCTGGGACCATCAAGTCTTTTAGAAAATTATTACTTAAATACGCAAAATACTTTTTTTTTGAATGACTAACTTGTTGCTCTCGCGGTTTTTAGAACTTCACCGAGCTTTAACAGAATAACAACATAGAGCTTAGAATAATATCCTTAGGCTAGTGTTTTTCTTCTTTTTTCTAGATTGTGCATTCCATTTCTATTTATTGCTTTATTGGTAACATACGTAGGATATAATATGTATTTTTGTATTTTAGTGCATATTATTTGTATGTATATTTAATGTACTTTATTTAACATGTATGTAAGTATTATATGAAATAAAACAATATACTTATTAGATTAGCATAAGTTTTGTTTTATGAAGCCCTACCTTAGTTTTTTAATTGTATAAATCGTCTACTTCACTTAGGGTGTCTGGCAGAGATCGCTCTGAAGCGATAAGACCGCCTTTGTGACCCTAAGTCAAATATTAAAATGAAAGAGTGTGATTATTTTTAAATTTTGGTGCATAATAAAATGTATTCTTTCATTAATTTATTCATTCAATGAGTCTATCAGGGTTGGTTTAGTGTGACATTTGTTTGCGCTTTTGATTACTAGGATTACGAATTATCGCAATCAGAAAATTGCCAACCTATAAATTATGTTATCCTAACATGATTAATTTGGATTATACTTATGGCGGACATAAACTTCATGCAGTATAAAAAGTGATACATTTCTTGGTTAATTCAGAAAATCTAATTGCAATGGAAGGAAAGTTTGGATTTGCTGTTTTTCTCGTAAGATAATTCCTTATTTCTATATTACGATTTACTAATTTGACAGAGGCATTTTTTTAATTTTTTACTGGTTGAAAACATAATATACTGTTCTTATCTAACAAAATGTTAGTAAAAAACTATATCATTTTTAATACGAGTGTATAAGTCTGATCTTATAATTGGATATTAAAAATTTAAATTTAAACCTTCAGAATTTCGATACAATAGATGCATGGATTATGTCGGAAATTAATTTTTAAACTTAGTAATTTAAACCATCTTTTTATTGCATACAAAATATTGCGCGCGTTTTACTTTAAAATACTTTATATATTATATACCCTAGGTTTCGACGTCTTACTCCATATGCAATAAATAAATGACGCTAGGATGATAATGTGTAAACAAAATATATCTACGCAATAGAAATTGCATGTCAATCAACTAGATTATTAGAGATATGTATATGCATGCGATAAGTGCAAACATTTTACAGAATTACCCATGTCTCATGGAGATGAGTAGATGATTTTAGGTAAGTCGTGGTAGCTTCGTCATCATGAGAATGCATTCAGTCAGTTGCTGGTCCAAATCACAAACACCCGTGTTGTTCCGGGCTCCTTTACAGAATAGACCATCTGCCTTTCTGTCAGGCAGGTCGAAAAAGGCAAGCATAGGCTTATCGTCACTAACACCGTGGCATCCTACTTGGTGGTAGAGTTTCGCAGCGACTTGCCCGGATTAGTCAATACTTGCCGTTGACGTGTTCCGGTTCGGAGGTAAAGGTAACCGGTAAATTTATTTTCCTCAAGGCCTAGGATCTCGGTGCTAGTCGTTAATAACGGGTAAAATGTGACAACTGAAAATTTGTTGAGGGGAATCTAAAAGACTTTATTTTTTAAATTTGCATAGGTTAACGAGGTACTAAAGTTTCCAATATTATTAAATTCATTGAATACATAATTGTGTTAGTAACAAATACTTTTATTTTTAGGTTCTATGTTCATTATGGCAAGTGCAAGCGCAAGTGAATTGCACCACGACCGGCGCGGGCAGATTCGCCAACCCAACAGACACTACTTGTAAAAACTACACTTTATGTGTAGCCAGTGGCACCACTTTCCTATCATATAACTATGTCTGTCCTACAACATCATTGTTTAACCCTATCTCACGTCTGTGTACCACTAATTACACATGCACTGGTACTACAACAAATACTACTAACTCCGTTTGTACTGCAGAAGGTTTCTTCGCAGATCCAACCTCTACCACTTGTTCCTCATATATAGAATGCGTATTAATCAATGGAGCATACGTTCAAACGACGTACACTTGTCCTGCTGGCACGTTGTACAATCCTACCACTACTTTATGTGAAACAAATTATATTTGTACAGCAACATTCACATGCTCTGCAGCTGGAAGGTTTGCTAATACGGCAGATACGACTTGCCAAACCTACTATTTCTGTGTTTTGCAAACTAATGGTACTTTCGCTCAATACGCATATACCTGTCCTACCACATCAGTTTTTAATCCAACCTCCCGATTGTGTACTACTACTTACATTTGTACCTGATTTTTGACCTCAATTTTTTAAAGCATTAAACTTACGCCTCTATTGTAACAAATTACTACCATATTTTATGACTATACCTACTACGTTGGACAAATCTATTAAAGTAAGTACAAATTTGCAGACTTTGCGCTGAAGTTGGAACAGTCAGAAACAAAGAATAAATACACCATCAAATCGTTGTAATTTTCATTTTAATTTTTGAGTGATAATCAAATTTAAGAAAATGAAAGTGTTAATTACAAACACAAATTTAATTTTTTTCATTTAATATTGTGATTTCAACAGGTCAATACGAGATTAACATATGAGTTTTAGCTAGATAAAAAAACTCATGTTTTTGATTCTTTGTTAATAAGTAAGGTATAATTTATATAAAATGTTACATCTACTGGATATATTCAACCAAACATATCATTAATAAGAAAAAATAAATGATTATACTAATACCAAATTCACAGTTTTATTCTTATCCTGCACGCAACCCTCTTTCTAATATTTTAAAAATGTAACTTTATATATGTTTGTTTGTCTTTCTACATTGTAACAAAAATGTTACTATAAAAGTTTAAAGAAAATGGTAGTTTTGAAGACTGCATATGATGAAATATTTAAAATGAACGCTTTACTAAAAACAATTTTTGTTTGGGGATCTTAGGCCAGAGGGGATCCTTGGCCAGAAGGGATCCTTGGCCAGAGGGGATCATTTTCTAGAAGCGTGCTCGTCACGCTCCTTATTAGTTTATTAGACTAAAATTATAGCCTGACAAAGCATCTAAATGCGAGTTAAGGCGTTTCCTAAAGGCCAACGGTCCTAGCCATGTCACCGAGCCCGAACTGGCGAATCGACTAGTAGAGAGTGCAAAATTTGCACGTGACGTGGAAGTGAAGATGAATGAATTAATCGATATTATGGTTGAGAGATGCCTGAATATACTGTGTGTAACGGAGAATAAGCAAAAAGGTAGTGAAACTTCTGATCTCCTCGGTGACAGGCTGGCCCTGTGGTCTGGTGTAACACAGAGCGTCACGTTAGCGTTGGGATAGATATTATCTCATCGTCTCGCTTAGCCTAAGGTCTGAATTAAGGTCCGTATTAAGCTGGGTAGTCATGCCAGTTTTATAGTAACATTGAATGTACCGGTAAATTCGTCGTCGATTCATGACCTGGGAAAATTCAGTTTCTCGTATTTCAGGACTCTGTGAGGGGTGTTCTCGACATGGTTAAAATGGATGAAAGAATGATTATATGTGGTGAGTTAAATGGATGGGTGGAGACGCGAAGGATAGGTTACGATGCCGTTCTTGGACCTTATGGTTATAAGAAATTGGATGATGCTGATAAGTGTATTGTGGATTTATGTCTAGAAAAGAATATCTATCTAGAGTCTTACACAATATTCCGGCATATAAACATACCTTTGTGTACATGGAGAAGTAATAGTTAAATTTTAATGATAGACTTGATCGTGGTTGATAGACGCCTCCGGACGTGTCTGATGGACACGAGAGTCTACAGAGGCCACAATTTTATCACTGACTACTATTTGGTACGAGTATTAGGCGATTTAGGTGTCCATTTAAGAAGTGAAGGCATTGGTGATTTCTGGTTCCATTTAGAGTTTAAAAGGATTACGAGTAAAAACTTTCAAGAATCAAGTGTAGGAAGCATGTATGAGAGTCAAATTCAACAAAATGAAGAAGAGGCTGGAAAGTATGCACCCACCGGAATTAGACGTGGATAATTATTTGAATGTGGTAGTGTAAATATTTAAAAGACAATAATTGGTGACGTGTGTTGGGATGAGAAAGAAAGAGGAGAAAACCTTTGCTGGAAAGCCTGGCTAGACCATGTATCATGTTTGCAATCGAATGATAGTAAAACAGAGTGGAAGAAAGAAATGTACCGTTGCTGTAAAAATATTACCAAACACTTAGTAAAAGAGAAGCGTGAAAGAGAAAGTGTGAAGCTGAAAGAGAGGCTGTCAAACAACTTCAAGACAAACACCAAACTCGTCTGGACAAAGGTAAACAAGATATTGGTTAGATATTGATTTTGTTTTTTCCATGAAATGGTTAGCTATTCAACTTTAAAACAATTTGTAGATATTTTAAATCTTTTTTTGATAAACAGGTCACAAATAAAGGCTGTTGGCGGATTTTAACGTACTAGCTACGCCCGTGGGGATTTAGACTTCGTAAAATAGAGGTATAATGAATCTCGTAAGTAAATAATTTGATATATTTTTTTTCAACTGCATAACTCAAACAATGTAAACACAAAATTTCAAATATTAAAACACATTAAAATTATCGCTTAATGAGCGATTTTGATTAAAATGTCTTTTTTGCCGTTTCTCGTATGAAAAATTTGTATCATTTTCTTTTGTGTTAGCTTTTTGTGCTTCATATATCAAACGAGATGCAAGATTTCTAGCTGTTTGAAGATTTTCTGAAAGTTTATTATATTTCCATTTAAGATTAGAACTCAGAGTTTTGTATGTTTGAGTTTTTGGTAATGAAATATCGCTAGGTTCCTTCATGGTTGCGTAATAGTCTCGGAAATATTTTTCTCGGGCTTTGTTTATTACGATTGCTGGTATTTTTGGCCTATTGTTTTCCTTTCTCTCCTCAACTGCTACAGTATTAGAAGATAAGCTATGAGAATAGTTGTAAATATTCCTCTTATTATTCATTAAAGCTACTGCATCATTCTTATAATAATTGTTGTTTAATTTATGACTTCTAGAGTCTTCAGGAGAGCTAGTTACTAAGAATGATGAATCGTCAATCCGTCTTACTTGGTACGTCCATATACAACTAGAGAGTGTGAAACTCATAAACACACTCTGTAAGACTAGTAAACGTTGCGTGCATAAGATCATTAAATATATTGGTTTCTGTGTTTATTACATTAAATTTATTATTACAGTTTATATTATCAGATTCTGGAATTGACATGTTTTTATTGACATTTATTTTTCATGGACATCTTGTCACATCATAGATACTGACATCAAAGACTACGGAAGTTGCTAATTGACTTTTTTCTTATAGAAGAGGAGGCAAACGAGCAAGTGGGTTACCTGATGGAAAGTGATTACCTCCGCCCACGGACATCCGCAACACCAGGAGTATCACACATGCGTTGCCGACCTTTAAGGTCATCTTTGATGTTTTGAACTGACATCTTTGATTGACATAAAAAGATAATAATTTAAGCCCTAGCAGCGGTACAAAATCATTGACCTCTAAATACATCCTATTTCTATGCATGATAGGGTTTACATTGGTTGTAAACATTGGTTTACATCCGTGAAGTCCAAATATTGATTTGACTTTGGATGGTGCGCCTGTGTTTTCATCAGCAGGGCTAATTTCACCAAGTTCAGATGATTCAGATTACTCAGCTGTGTTTACATTTTACCATCATCATGTTCATTCATAGAATAAGAAGTCATTTTGGAGATAAGAGCTATCCCGGTTGTTTGTTAGCTATTTGTGCTCGTTTATTGTCTTTAAACTAATAGCAAAAGTCAGCTAAAGGACTACGACACTTAAATCATACTATGATAAATGCCAGCACTGACATTTTGGCGACAGTAAAAGATAAGGCGATACTACCAAATAGTGTGAGATATCCTAAAACTCTACCATAATTTAGTCATAGTCACGGTGTTAATGATAGTAACCCGATAGTCGCTCTTTTACAAACTGGTTTATAGAAAAGCGAATTGTCCTTTTTTCAATTCCCGCGCCAGCACTAGCGAAATAATTAAATTGTTGTTATAGGATCAATCTACAAAAATGTAACTTTTGATTACTGTGATGTTGGAGATTGGAATATATTTTCCAAAAGCAACACATTGTTTGAAACTTATCCATACTGTAAACCAGGTCGCTTGTCAGTCATTTCGACTCCGATCATTTTCATATCAATTATATACTTTTACAAAGAAATTGTAGGCTTTAAGCCGTATGATTAAGATTTACGTTAATATGGAAAGAGACGTAAAGTAACAGAAATGTGGGTAAAAGACTGACACTATTCCCTATACTGTTATTGTTTTCAATGTCGTTGAGTTCACGCTTCTTAATTGTTACTTCCGTAAATTCACAAAGACGTGAATAGAGTAGCGTTCTCGAAAATTATTTTGATTTTTTTACATAATCTGTCACGTAACGATGTATTGTAATCACAAATGATGAATGATACATACTAGTAATATTCCAGTTAAGATATTCGCCAATGAATATTTTGCAGGCCCAATAAAAAATATCTGCAATACTTACAATACAGGCTCGAGAAATCGGATTTAGCAAGACTCATAGCAGTCACCCGGCCTAATCCAGGAGCCTGGCTACTTGCACTCCCATTTTCTGATTTAGGTACTGTTTTAGATAACAATGCTCTGAGTGTAGCGGTGTCTCTTTGCTTAGTTTGCAATATATGCGAACCACACTGAAGCATTTGCGGATCTGTGATTGAGTCTAAAAGCATTTAGATGCACTCGTTGGTACAGTAGTATCCGAAGATATCATGATCTCGACAATACAATAGTCTCTGTTCGATCTGCATTTCCGGATCTGGGTGTTTATTAAAATGTACATTTCTATAAAAATAGGAAAATTAAAAACGAAGATTATGAATATGAGAATAAATAGCCACAAGTATTTAATCTACACAGGAGAAATTCAAAAAATAATAATTTGGACAGACTACTGGCATATGTTTAATTTAAATCCAAATCAAGCAAATTCAAATTTAGTCCAAAAAAAAATAATTCTATTGTTACCTGTTACTTGCGTATCATATGAAACTATGTTGAATTGCAGGAAAGAGTAATAATTAAAAATCGTATGGACGCGAGTAGTTTGCTAGCTAGAATTAAATACATATTATTTTAAACTTGCCAAAACATTTTAAACACCGATTTGCCGCTTGCTATTGAAAGAGTAAGTTTTTAGAAGTATAGCTGGTTTTCGTTAAAAATGACATTTAATAAAAAATCTACAAGTTATAACGAGTCAATGCCAGTCGATGTGCTCAATTAGTAATCGTGTGATTCTCGCTTTCACTCGCGTGTGTCTACTACCCTCGTGATCGATTCTTGTTCATTATTTTTATTTATTGTTTGACATCAATATATGCAAGCTTATGTATAACACGGATATTGAAAATGCGACATATCTTCCGGTAACGAAAAAGGCTAATTCCCATTTTAAGCTTTGTTCATATACGATCAGTCCTAGACTAAGACATAGAGATGCAGCGTTAATAGTAGTAACGTACAAACGAACATTATAGTTAAAGTAAAATAAAATTATAGTTAAAGATAAAGCTGCGTGACGTAAAGTCAACTAACATACCTATTCATAGTAGAATTTAAAATCGATTTCATGAATATTTACCTACCTATATTTCTTTTAAGGGCTGCCTGTAACATGCTGACGAATTGTAAACTAAAATGTACATCAAGTACGAGTAAGTCTCTAACTTGCTTAAAAGAGCCAGTAATTATTATTTTGAAGTACATATTTATTAGGTTGGTGGGAAGCTGCTTGGTACTTGAAATAAGTACTTTAAAACGAATCAAAAATTTTGGACGATTTCAATTATTAATATTTTTCACATACGTAGATAGGTACAGTACGATTCACGAAAGTTGACCACAAATGGCGGCCGTCTGCGCATGTACACTCACTCAGTCTTGACGCATTGCGTCCCCCCCGCACACCGCACCTCCAAAGGGACCTAAAATATGACTTCTGCGCAGTGGTCAACTCTCGTGAATCGTACTGTACTCTAGTCTTTCAATTCTTTAATGGAAATATGTTTGTGTTTATTTGCAACACAAGGAGCCACAAAGAAGTCCAGCTGGCTTCATGTAGTTCTTTTAAATGTGGGCTCTAGTTCTATCTGGAGGCTTCTTGACCTAGACTTTTAAGTATTAAATTCTCAAAGAGCTCGATCCATCCATTTAGTAGAGACGCAAAAGATTTTCTTATGTAGACCGAAACATATATGAACGTTTTACAATCTTTACCAGGAAAATTGCTAAAAAAGTAGTAAGAAAACATAATTTTAATTTTTCACAAATTGTTACGTAGTTATCAACGTTTCTGTTCAGCAAACAGCGTGACCACCTATTAGCGTGACGCTAAAGTGTTTCTGATAGAGAATTTTACCTAGAAAATATCGTTAATAATAACTAAAAATAGGAACATATTGTAGGAATTTCATTTTCAGTGCTCATACACTTCAGGACAAGGAATATAAATACTCTTTAACAAGAGCTTCAGAAATTGACAGCTGAATGACGTTTCGTCAAATAGCGGTTTAGTTCCAATTTTGACTATTTTTGAGTTTTGGCGCCATCGAGAGAAAAGATGGTCGAAGTTTTTTCATAATTATTGCATTTCGTGTTGATATCGAGTGAAATTAGTCAATTTTGGTGGCATTTTGTACAATTTTGTTCAGTTAAAATGCACAAATGAAATAATCACGAAGGAATTAGCGTATCGTGTATTTCCTCGATGCCGCCAAATCTCCTTACATGAGCTTGAGTAATGAAGCCACCGCTTTACCCAAGAGCTTGACATGATTTACTGACGACTTATGATTGATGACTAATTATAATTTATTAAAGCTCGGTGAAGTTGCATAAAATCGCGAGATTAGCAACAATTTAGTCATTCAAAAAAAAAAAAAATATAATTTATTAAAATTGATGTAAAACTTGATGCAAATTTCTACTTGACTAATGGCAAAATACTAACGTTAATTCCAAAACTTAAATAAAGAAAGAAAAGAAATAATACGGAAGACGTGGCAGCATGGCCAAAAGGTCTTAGCTGGGACCAGAAAGGGACAAACTAGGAAAAAAAAAGAAGAGTTTTGGCGCCATCGTGAATGAAGATGGTCGTATCTTTTCATAATTATTGATTTTCGTGTTTATATTGAGTGAAATTAGTTAATTTAGGTGGGAATTAGTTTAGTTTTGTTCAGTGAACGTGCACAAATGAAATAATCATGAAGAAATTAGTGTATCGTGAATTTCCTCGCTGCCGCCAAATCTCCCAAAGTGTGCTTGTGTAAAGTTACCACCGCTTCACTCAAGAGCCTGACGTGACTTTGTAAATAGTGACTAATGACGAAATAATTAATACGGAAGACGTGGCAGCATGGCCTAAAGGTCTTAGCCGGCCCCAGAAAGGGGCAAAATAACATAAAAAAAAGAAATAGTGAGAGTTTTGGCGCCATCGTGAATGAAGATGATTGTTTTTTTTTATAATTATTGAATGGATGGAAGGTACACCGCGGATGTAGAGAAGAGAGTGCAGGGAATAGTGTGAATGGAGCGTTGGGTAAGCTATTCCAAAGCGAGGTTTTGAGTCAAAAAGCTAGACTCGCTTTGCATAATTCTGTGCTTATCCCAACGTTATTGTATGGAAGCGAGAGTTGGGTATGTCAGAAAGATCATGAAAGTAGGATAAATGCGGTCGAAATGAGAGCACTACGGAAAATCTGTGGTGTAACGCTCGCTGACCGCATTCGTAACAGTGAGATCCGAGAAAGAGTGGGATCGAAAGAAACTGTTGGTGTTAAAATGCGAAAGGGCATGCTCCGCTGGTTCGGGCATGTGGAAAGAATGACAGATGAAAGATTGACAAAGCAGATATACAATGCGAATGTGGATGGATGTAGGTACCCGGGGAGACCAAGGCTGACATTTCACGATCAGATCAATCGGATATTATCCGAGGGTGGTGTCAAGAGTCTCCGAAACCGGCGTGTTTGTATGAAAAGGGTAATGAATGTGAAGGAAGCAAGACAGGTTTGTCAGGATCGTGAGGTCTGGCACTCGATACTCTCTGCCTACCCCGTAAGGGACTTGGCGTGAAGATATGTATGTATGTATGTATGTATAATTATTGAATATCGTGTTCACATTGAGTGAAATTAGTTAATTTAGGTAGGAATTAGTCTAGTTTTGTTCAGCGAACGTGCACAAGTGAAATAATCATGAAGAAATTAGTGTATCGCGAATTTCCTCGCTGCCACCAAACCTCATAGACAAGCTTGTGTAAAGAAACCACCGCTTTACTCAAGGCTCAGACAAGAATTTATAAACAACGATTAAGAACCGAAACAAAGAAATAATACGGAAGACGTGGTTGTATGGCCTGAAGGCTTTTACCTGCCCCACAAAGGGGCGAATTAAATATATAAATAAATAAAAGAAATAGTGAAGGTAGATCTACAATTTATGCATGTTTTGACCTGGGGGGTTACCATAAGCTCTTAAAATATATTTCAACAATACTAATTGTCAGTCGAGAAAGACAACCTTATGACGTATACCATAAAGTTGCTTATAAATGCAGACATTTAGCAAGATGGAAATAATACTGCTATAGGCGTTCATGGTAGGGCCCCTGAGCCTTTACCATGAGTTGGTATAGATTACGTTCTGTAAGTTACGTTTCGAAATCTATGACACTTTTGGTCTAAAAATGTGTTTCTCTTAGTTACCAACAGATGGCGCTGTTCGAAGTTTTCATACAAATAATTTACAGAGTAGTAGTAAACTTGACAAACTGTAAACTCATGGTAAGGGCTCTGTTGGCTTTATACCAGTTGTTAATGAATTCTTGCCGGGTAGGCTAGTGACCTAGGTAATTTCTGTAAAATAATACCAATCACATCGATGTCACGCGTCACGATATTTTTTATCGTGATGACTAAAAGTATTTTTGCACTAGACAAATGCGGCGACACACGAACCCCAAAAGTTTCACCATACTCTGTAGACATGACGTAATTTGGTAGCGATTTGAATATGGTCAATATACTTTCGACGTGTACCCCGATTACACTCGAGGCATACTAACGACTTGAGCAATTTCAAGTGAAGTGTATTTACTACATGATCAGTTTTCCTGATAGCCTTTTCTTTTTCGATGATATTGCGTAAATGTAATTATTGGAAATTGCCTATTAAACTAAAAAATAACGTAATTATCTTTATACCTTACGCCCACAATTATTTGCAGGATTAAATACTTCCACAATGTGATAGATGGGAAGCCTCACGTCCATCAGGCATTTATTCTATCTTAAAAAAATATCATCAATAAGCGCAGGGTGCTTGATAAGGTATTTTAAAATAACTCTACTACTTTTAATAAATTACTTATTGTACCTAATTGAAACCTAGCACCAAACATTTTTTACGCTGTAACGTTTTTTTTTAATCACTAATTTTTTTATTTGAACTTTAAGACAATTATTCAACAATAACTTTTTCCACCAATTTAAATTAATTTGTTTTTGTGTTATTTTCCTGTCTAAATAGTTCTCATTTGTTGCATTTAATCCTTGTCATTTGACCTGTTTTTGTATGAAAACGTATAACTTGTACGTTTACTATAAGTTTGACGTGTGTGTGTCCACTGTGGCATCCTAGTCTTCAGCAGATGGACGGATTTAGATGCAGCTTCTTTCGTTAGAAAGCTGAAGTGATCGAGACGGTTCTTAGCTATAGGTGATAGAGATCTGTCCAGTCGTTCAAACTCATCAGCTCATTTGCAGCTTGTTTGTAAGCACTAGAATGCATATTAAACGGAATATGGATATTTAATTCTTGACTTTTTTCAAACATAAGTGAGACCTAACCTATATACCTGAGCTGATTTAATGATGGAGCTAGGTTCTTCCAGGGTAACGTATAACCATGGAAGGCCTGCTAGTAAATTCATTGAGTTTGGACACATGGACAGAATAGTCTTAACTGGATATGTTCATATTTTCTGATGTCGAGGACATGATGTCAAGGAACTGGCGAAATAACTGGGAAGTGGATGATGGTATAGTTTAAAATTACATTGTTATATTTCGTAGTCTTTGCAGCTGTTCATCTAAAGCACACCAAAAAAGAAGGTTAATATAAGTTTGACATGTTTGAGTGAGAGCGCGCGTGTTTGTGTGTGTGTATGTGTGTGTCAATAGCATCACATGAGGTTTGAACGAATGTACTGATTTTGATTGAAAATGTTTAAAATTATGATTATGTGGTATTTGCGATTGCATTGCACTTAACTCCAACTGTGTTTATCTGTACGTTTTCCAGATCATTTAAAAATGAAATAAAATACTTTATAGTTCAGCTATGTATAAGAGCATCGTTTAATTACTGAAAACATTTGCTTTATTATTCTTTAGCAATGACAATTGCGTGGTAATGTAGAATCGGTTTTTAGTAGGTTGACAATAGTATTATGGAAATTATAGGATTTGTTGTTTATGAACCATATTTTTATGGCATTGAATAGCAAGCAAGCAGACAACTTTTCTGATTATGAAATATACGACGAATCGTGTAACGAGAAGTGACACTTTCCTACCAGCAGGCAGTTAGCTCTTTCGTCCTTCGAGAGCCATAAGCGCCACACCTTGTAAATACGTAAAAAATGCGTGACAGATTCATTAATTTCTTATGGACTTCTTGTAGTACTATGATATCTCCTAAGACTTCAACCGTTACGCAGCGTCTACGACGAATGCTCTGAAACAGTATTTTGGGTTTTACGAGATTCTGATCTATGATCTTATTTTTTTATATCACTTTGTCCCCGACCCTTGATAAATGTGTGATGATCTATTCAATCCAACTCTTTAATTTGTAAGAAAAACACGTTCTAAGGTTCCTTTACTTAGATAGAAATAGTTAATAAAAGCGTGTTAATGGTTAATTAAATTAAATAAAGGCTGAAGATTTGAACTTGTTTTTAACCCTCGACCTAAAAAAAGGGATGTTATAATTTTGATGTGTACGTGTGTCTATCAGAGGCATTATAACATTTAAATGGATGAACTGAATTCGATGCGAATTTTTTGTTTGAAATCTGAACAGTTTAAATTGGTTTTAGTTACTTTTTATTAGGTTTTGTGGGTTATTGAATTTTTTTGATTTAGAAATTATTAATAATGAAAAATCTTCAAAATCTGTGCCGTGAATTTAGATATATTATGGATCTCACGGCTGTATGGAAATTTAGAGAAATTTTCTCTTTGTAAAGAATAAGTAAATTTCTTGACAAATTATGTAAATTAATAGAGATAACATTACACCCGAAATATAGTGTTACAGTTGTAGCATATAGCCAACGATGCAAAAACATAGAAACTTAATTTAAAGAATTTACTAGGTGGTAGAGTTTAGCAGCGACTCGTCCGGATTGGTACCACCGCCTTACCTATTCCTGCCGCCATAACGTCATGACGTGTTCCGGTTTGGAGGGTAAGGTAGCCGGTAAACTTACTTTTGCTCAAGGCCTAACATCCCGGCCTCTGGTTGGCAACGCACCATTACCACCTTTGGTGTCTCTAGACGGCGTGAATTTCTTACCATCAGGAAATCCGTCTGCTTGTTTGCCTTCCAATGTCATAAAAAAAAAACCTACGTAAATATCTACCGTAATAAATTTAATGAGCATAAAGATCCATGTGCTAATGCAGGGAATAAAGAACCTATTTCTGTAATCGGAGTATTATAGTATGTAGTGTGTGTATGACTATATTTTACATACATTTAATATATTCGTCACAGAAATGCTTTATCCTATCGGAAACCGTAAACGAGCCTTGTAAGCTTTTAATTTGGGCGCGTATACTCTAGCAATAAACTGCAAATGAGCTTTGTAAGCTTTTAATTTAGGCTCGTTTACTCTAGCAAGAAACCGCAAACAAGCCTTGTAAGCTTTTAATTTAGGCGCGTATACTAGCCCCGTAACCAATGATATGGTTCAGTAATAATAAAATAAGTTTAGTGATGCTCTCTGCGTAAAGATTTGTTTCGCTAAACTTTGTTGCATACAAAAATGTCTCGAATGATTGAATATATTCTAATTTCGTAAGATTGTTGAAAATAAACATCCGAAGCCAAATACAGGTAAAAGTGTCTTAACTTGACGTGATCTGAATCTTAAAAGTTTGCGAAAGTCAGCGCTCGGTAAATATATCGCACTTCTCTACGAAATTTTACAATTTCACTAAATAATGCCTTAGATATTTTTAAAAAGGTAACAACACTTGAATATTAATGACATGTAATAAATGTTTAATAAACTTATTTACTGTAAATTAATATTTTCTTGAATTATATGGTGTTCCTTAAATATTGTGAGTTTGTACACTTTCTAATTCCGCACAAAAGCGGGGTGTTGTGAGTTTCACGTGTCTTTGTATGTGCGTGTGTCCGTTTGTAGTATCACAACACGAGATGGATTGATTTCGATGCGTTTGTTTGAAAGCTGTTGTTAACGAGATGGTTCTTAGCTCCATCAAAGAGGAGGTTACTGAAAATTTTAAATTTCATGATTATTATCAAAATTATACGGATAGTCTGACTGAATGCCGGACATCATAATAATAATGATCTGATTTTGAGCATATTGAGCAACCATTAGTGATATGATAATAATCTGGTGATAGTGATAATAAGTGAAAATTAAGTTTCGCCCGGATTGGTACCACCGCCTTACCTATTCCTGCCGCTAAAGCATAAATAGTTAAGTTTTGCGTGTGTATAAAAGAGCAAATTTAATTTAGTAATAAAATGGAGGTAATTGACACATTATTTATTGTTATTTTCTCAAATAGTATTAATTTCCCAATTCAGTGGGGAAAAATCAATAGCTAACATCGCCATTGTATAACGTATTAAAGTTTTTTTTGTATCTACTCACTATGAACTGAATTTATGTTTATTAATCAAATATATTGTTTAGTAGTTTAAGTTCTAAAACTTTAGTTTAAGTTCTGGTCCCCTCGGTGGTCTAGCGGTCCGGGTGTTGGACTTGACTGCATGAGGATCCCGGGTCTGCCAACAAAAAGAAAATTGGATTTTACGAATTTTCTAATAAAAAAAAATTTTGGTCGGTATTGGAAATGTGCCCGGTTGGCGATAGGCTTGCAACCTATCACATTATGGGACTTAGTATCCGGCTAGTCGTGGGTGCCGCCCTGGTTGTGCCTCTGCGTACCTCTTCGGGGATATGGGCGTGAAGATACTTTTTTTTTAGTTTAAGTTCTAGCCCTGATGATGCTGTCATAAGCGAAACCGGTAGGCTATTTATAAAATAATAAAGTATAAGTGATACGTAAAATAGTACAAGTGTTTCTTCATTTAAAAGTATGAGTAATTTGACCGCCTCGTTGGTTGAGTGGCTAGCTTACACGCCTAACTACATCGACTTACCGCAAGGCTCGGGTTCGATTCCCGACGGGGGCAGACATTTGTGTAATGAACTAAATGTTCATTAATTTCAGTTCAGATGTCTGCATTTCCGGGTCTGGTTGTTTATTAAATTTATTCTAGTTTCTATTTAAGTATTTCTGTGTATTAGTATCGTTGACTAGCACCCATAACACAAGCATATAATTTGCTTACTTTGGGAATAGATTTAATTTGTGTGAGTTGTCCGTGGATATCAATATTATATTATATAGTAAAATTAAACATAGGTAGGTACTAACCATGTTAAGCAATGAGAAATTTATCAATCAATCGTCATCAATCGCCTCTGTGGTCTAGCGGTCCGGGTATTGGACTTGACTGCATGAGGTCCCGGGTTCGAATCCCGGGTCGGCCAACAAAACGAAAATTGGATTTTTCTAATTTTGTAATTACAAAATGTTGGTCGGGATTGGAAATGTGCCCGGTTGGCGATAGGCTTGCCACCTATCACATTGTGGGACTTAGTGTCTTCGGCTAGTCGTTGGTGCCTTGGTTGTGTCTCTGCCTACCACTTCGGGGATATGGACGTGAAGATACTTTTGAGAAATTTATATTTAACGATAGCAATAAAAAATATCTTGAGCATGTGGTTATATAAGACAATCTGTATCAATGAGAGATATTTCTAATCGTTATATTTAATCAAACGAGCATACTCTTAAATGAATGCCGAGAATTTCGATTGTAAAATGTGTAGAGGTCAAGTGAAGAATTTCCTACAAACGTTTGATAGACAGACGAGATAATGACTTTATACCCATATTTTGATACAAGACGAACCTTATCTATACTTTTACACTGATATTAAATGCTGGAGAATTTTCGTTTGGTTGTTTTTTGTTTGAACGAACGGGACAAAATAAATAAATCGTGCTTAAAAAATTTTGTTTGGTCCAATCTGTAAAATAATACTTTATGTCATTACAAACAATAAAACCGTGAGAACTTCTGATTGAATTAGTGAACTATTTTTTAAAAAGGGAATTCAATACTTTACGATAGTAACAAGAATATGGAAAAGAATTATATTAACCATGGATCTTCTATCTCGAAATACAGATCATTTTCACCAAGTGCTCTGTTTGTCCATCACGGTAACACTTGAATCTGGATTTAATTGGGATCGAATACATTACTTTATAATAGGTAGTTAGGTGGGCATGAAATTGAGATTCAAGAGTAAACCTACAGGATCGAACCTGGGTCTTACAGGTTGGTATTCCGCATGTACGTCATCTATATAATAAATAAATATCTCTGGACAAGTTACACTGATTGAATCTAACCCAAACAAATTATATGCTTGTGTTATGGGTCAGCGATACCAAAACATAGAAACAAGAGATAGGTAACAAGAATAAATTTAACAAACACCCAGGCCCGAAAATGCAGTCATCTAAACGTTCATCACACAAATGCCCCGAAATGGGAACCGAGGCTCGCGGTTAGTCGCAGTAGTTAGGTGTGTATGCTAGCAACTCGACCAACAAGGAAGTCTTGAAATCATATTAAAATTGTACGAAAGATGTTGCTTAATGCTAATCTGTAAAACGAACAACTTGAATAATATAATACAGCTTGTACATTCATAAAATATTATCTGAGCGACGACCTAGGACAAACCCAACCCCAAGGCCCTTAGTGGACTTTTGTAACTTAGTAGCTATGCATCTTACCTGTAAATATAACAGATATATTTACGCAGTGGCAATTCTAATAGCTTTATAAATAGATATCACCCACCGGCGATCCTGTAACTTTGTGTACCCCTGGTCAGGAGCTTCCCTAACAGGATTTGAGATATCTGCCCCTGACAAAGAGTAAGTCACAAGCTTAAATCTTATCACCCTTGACATAGGAAGTAGGCAAATGTTTATGGCAGAACAAAATTTAATTTGACAGACAATTATTCACAAGAAATGTAAACAACATTAATGCGAAACAAACATAGCTCGCCAAAATGCGGACCCCTTGAATTTAAGCTCTGACAGCTCTCTGTCTGAGCAGGGGACTGATTACGTATCTTTTTAGTGTAGATTACTGGGTAAAGTGTACATCAAATAGTTGTCAAATTGCGTCATCTGTGTTTGCCATCTCTAATGTACTTCTGTTTGTGACTCGAGATAGCAAAAATAAAACACTTCATTTGACAGCTATTTGATGTAAGTACACTTTGCCCAGTGGTCATCACTAAAAAGATACATAATCAGTCCCCAGCTTTGAACTATAATGTTGGCAATACATGATTGCTAATTATAAAAGAGTTATTTTCTTGTATCTAATTGAAATTTCTCATATTATGAGGTAGTATTATTTATTTTCGTATTATGTTATCTTTATATTAAGTATACATAAATCAGCAACTTCCACTTTTATAGCATCTCCGATCATTATATTATGCAACATTTCGTCATAAACGGCAGGAACTCCGTGATTAATATATTGATTAAACAAATTAATAGCTTTTTAAAAGCCATTTCACAGCGAAATGATCTCGAATTAATTAATACAATTTTATAATAAGTTTTAGGAAAACGATATTTTAAGAAACTAGTTAAGTATTGCGCGCAGTTTTGCTTATACTAGTGGTCGTTCATTGGTCGAAATTCGACCATAATATTTTTTTCTAAAGACCAATACTTTTTTCCAAACTTTTTAGTGCGCCATCTGTGATCTTTTATCGTTATCATCAATATATTTGTTAGTGTGTGTAAAATGCATGGTAGTGTCGGTAATGTTTTATTTATTGATTTAATGTATTTATTTATTGATACATTAAAAACATTAGCGTTCTGCACTTCTCCTACACACACACTGTAAGTGCGCCAAATTTTATGCTCCTGCGTCCGTGCAATTTTCGTAAAAAGGGGTCCAAAGTTTTGACATCACGTATTAATATATAGATTCTCATGTAACGTCCTGTTATGAAGCAAATCACAAAATGAGATAGATTTTGTTGAGAGCTATAGTAAATAGATCCTTTTTATTTAGAGAATGCTTGGAACTCTTGGAAAATGTTAAACATGTGACCACCTGAATGTAATATTTTCCATCGTCGGTGCTTGGTAAAACTAGTATAGCTTGGACACTAATTACATTTATCCTTCGATGAATCGTAAGTAATAAAATTCACGGAACGATTTCCAACCGTGACCGCCGCGGTTATGGATTGCGACTTCTGGAAAACGTATGCTGATGTACTAAACAAATCAATCATATTTAAGCATGGCACTGCTATCTTGTTTGTAATGGGAAATGTAGCCTACGTTCGTCTTGCAGGAAGGCAGATGGTCAAATAGTTTTAGAGGACCCAGACCAACGCGAGTCAATTACATTTGCATTCTTTTATTTATCATATTTTTAAAAGAAGAAAGACCCACTAACAGATACGTCATAATCATAACAAAATTCATTTTCCGTTGGGGGTTAAATAACAGCTTTGCGTTCAGCAGACGAAAACCGGTACGTTAGTTTTTATACTGACGTAGCTTTAATTTTAACGGTTATATAAATTAATTTTTTTACGAGTTTTTGATACCCACGCTAGTAAACCAATTTAAACGAGATTTTTTATTTTCAACACTGCAGCAAATGTAATCCTAACCATAAATTTTGGATTTACTCTAATTCATACAGGAATATCAAATAGCTGAGGAAACACTGAGAGACTTCATTTTGAAGTGAACTATATGGTCTTTTCTTATTGAGTTCAATATAGTTTTCTCAAAAGAAGGGCTTATTATCAATACATTTTTTATTTTATAATAATGGAAAGATGCCTTTTTTAATTGATTTCACACTTGTAAGCTTAAACAGAACTCCCACACCGTCACTGTTTGAAAATAAATGATTTCGAAATTAGATATCTTCTTCTTTATACCCGTGCCGCTTTGTCGTACCCTACATTATGTAATTATATCAGAAATTGTCTAGCACTGTTATAGTGGTGAGAATTACATTAGTACACTAGTTGACCCGGCGAATATCGTATAATCTCAATTTAATGATATACAGACAGCAGCGCTACCTGCCAGGTTCAGTTGTGTTTTCATACCATCCAATATCCCATTGAAATATACATACAAAATTTCAGTCAAGTTGATCCAGCCGCTTAGGAGGAGCTTGATGAGAAATACAAATACAAATTACTTTTATCAATGTTAAGAAGAATAACAATTCAGAAATAGCTAGTTTCCCTCACAATCGTGCAAGGTACGGATTTTTATTAAACATTTTGATGTTGAGAGACAGACGTGATCTACAGATACCATAGTAATAATAATAATAATACCTCTGGACAAATCACACAAATTGAACCTAACCCCAAAGTAAGCAAATTATATGCTTGTGTTATGGGTATTAGTCAACGATACTATTACATATAATTACTTAAATAGATACCAGAATAAATTTAATAAACACCTAGACCCGGAAATGCAGACATCTAAATGTTCATCACACAAATGCCTGCCCCCGTCGGGAATCGAACCCGAGCCTCGCGATTCGTCGATGCAGTTAGGTGGGTACGCTAGCCACTCGACCAACGAGGCGGTCAAACTATAGTTGTTGCGTAGTTACTAGACAGTCCTGTGTTCGGGTGTTAGCCTATTGCCAGTGGTTGTAGGAATAGGTAAAAAAGTAACTTTATGCCCGTATCCCTAAATAGGAAAGCAGGGGTACAAGGAGCCTTATCGGATAGAAAAATAAAAGATGTTTAAGATTTATGATATTTTAAAATATTTAATGTCAAAATCTAATTTTAACGTAAGTATTTAGCGATCTATAGAATGCCGTTCTCACAATTTGCAAACTCAACTTCTTACAGCACCTGATCTATTTGTATATTTTGAAGTAAAAACTTCCTTAGCGGCGTTGCGCACTTTCTTTGGAATGGGTAAAAACTTTTAAACTCGCGTCAGGACACGTGACCTGATCGAAAATTCGTAAGACGACGTAAGGTGCTTGCGAGAATGTTCGTGTTGTCATGTTTGTGTACGATAGCTCATTAAATTAATATTTTATTCTACCACATAAATAGTACTTTCATACTGATACTTAAAACAATTCGTGCACAATTATTCCCTAACCATTTCAAAATATCAAAAATGCACAACTTTAATATTTAATTTTTCATTTCTGTCGGCACTCCCGGAGTGCAAGCCTTTGTTTAATGTAAAGATTATATTCCTTGACTCATTGATCCTAGTAACTACAAAATATTATGAGTCCAGGATTCGACAATATATTTTTAAGCGCATTAGACGGCCAGAACATTGTAAGTAGTTTTGTGAGTCACTGTCATGTGTAATATCTCAATAAAGCGCAGGGTAAGTGTTTAAAAGCTCCACAATTATTTTAAGTCGTAACTGGCGTTCCCAAAAAGGTTTCACCATTCTTACTTTATTACGTCACCATCATTGCCACACAGTAGGACAACGGGGTTTTAATTGAAAACAGTTAAGGCCAGGGTATTAAAAATTACAAAAAAGTAAAGTACCTATTTTTATTTCTAAAATATGCTTTTTTTTATGACATTGGAAGGCACCAAGCAGATGGATTTCCTGATGGTAAGAAATTCGCGCCGCCTAGAGACACCAAAGTTGGTAATGGTGCGTTGCCAACCAGAGGCCGGGATGTTAGGCCTCGAGCAAAAGTAAGTTTACCGGCTACCTTACCCTCCAAACCGGAACACGTCATGACGTTATGGCGGTAGGAATAGGTAAGGCGGTGGTACCAATCCGGGCGAGTCGCTGCGAAACTTTACCACCTAGTCAGATGTCACGGTGTTAGTGACAGTAAGCCTATGCTCGCCTTTTACGAGCTGCCTGGCACAGGAAGGCAGATCAGGTCTATTCTAGAAAGGGGCCCGGACCAACACGGGGACTTTGTTTTGTTCGGAGAAAAATATGTAATGTAGTCCAATAAACGTTCTTGATTAACGACTCAAAACATGTTTTTCTTTCAGGTGTGATTTGAAATTTATCAACCTCAAAGTTTCATAACAAAAAGTGAAAATAAGTAATGACATTTTATAGAAAATTCATGACCTCTTTTTTTAATTATTCTTTAGTTTCTTTAATACCTCTTTGTATAATATTTTATAAAAATCCGCCGCGCGGTGGTTGACGCGCTGATCTCGAATATTCTGACCCGAGCCTTAACGCAAGAGTTCCTTGTTTTTATTTATTTTTTT
Source organism: Calephelis nemesis (assembly GCA_002245505.1). Taxonomy (NCBI): domain Eukaryota; kingdom Metazoa; phylum Arthropoda; class Insecta; order Lepidoptera; family Riodinidae; genus Calephelis; species Calephelis nemesis. Next base: position 71,499 of record NJDD01007194.1, read on the forward strand.
TAACTCTTTTGTAATATTCAAAATCTACAAGGCACACGCGATGAAAAATACGCCTCTCCTATGTGCCTTAGCGGTAAAGTGTGATGTAAATCTAAAACAGAATTAGCTGAACTCTACCACTGACTTAGAACTGGTGAGTTTTAGTATCCGCGGAGAGTAAAAGACTTTGACTGTAATAAATTAGGAAAGACTTAGCTCTCGAAAATCCTTTAAAATAATAATAACATTTCGACAAAATATTGCATACCTATTTCTATGATATCCGAGAAAGAGTGGGATCGAAAGTTGACATTCCACGGTCAGATAACTCGGATATTTTCCGAGGGTGGTGTCAAGAGTCTCCGAAACCGGCGTGTTTGTATGAAAAGGGTAATGAATGTGAAGGAAGCCAGACAGGTTTGTCAGGATCGTGAGGTCTGGTACTAGATACTCTCTGCATACCCCTTAAGGGACTTGGCGTAAAGATGTGTATGTAGAAATTTCTATGATCATAAAATATTTATAATTATAGATCGTATAGTAGAGTATCTGGTAAAGTAAGGTAAGCCTTTAATATTGCAGCTTTCTGCTAGGGGTCGTATTTTTAATAATTATTTTTAATGTTTTTTTCAATTTTGTATTGAATGTCTATTCCGCCTGCTATACACTTATTTCGTTTCAAAGGAAGTGCCTTGTAAAAATGTCTCACGCCCTATAATACTGTCAAATACCTTGCTATTAAAATAAATGATGATTAACCTTAAATTTATCCAGAATGATCCGTGACAGAGCCGCACCGATTCGAGGAATTTACTTAACATGGGGGTTCCATATTTTTTGTGGTGGTCAACAATTCCAAGTCAATAATTTCGAATGTAATCCGTGATATTGGGTCAGCAGGTACACGGCTCCCGCGGCGGTATGCACGCGCGCTTCGTGTCTACGATCATTCGCTTTTTGCCCACCTTTCGACTCGCGCGCAACCTTCCTCTATTGTTAACGGAGCGTTTCTCTCACGTGGGAACCATCGGTTTTTCGTGATTTACCCGTCTTGTATCTCCAGCCACGGGGTTCGTAGCACGTTCACGTTATTTTGTGATTGGTTTTTGTGATATGAAACTGAGGACTCAAGTCATGTAGTGTGACTTCCGGTACTTCCGATGGATGTGTGACAAACAAGATAAAGTGATATTTATTATCTATGGGAGATATGTTCAGGACAATGGCGGTGGTTCGGGTGAGTTTCTATTTTTGACAGTTTAATACAAAATAGTCTAAGGTTTTCGGGTGATACCAAAATCTTAATATTTTTTTAAATAATATGTAGTATTAAGAAATTGTTATCTTTTTATAGTTTTAAATTACATATAACATTTTGTATTGATCGTAATTTTATTTTTTTTTTATTTTTTTAGCACTTGCCCTGTGCGTGGGATAAATTTATATAAATTTTAAAGGAAGAAAAAATTTCGCCCCAGACAGGATTTGAACCTGTAACCTTTCGTCTCAAGCCGACGAATGCTCTAACCAATTGAGCTACTGAGGATTCAAGTCCCGTGGCGAAATTTTTAATTCCTTTCTAACCCGTTAACGCGGGTAGTTATGTCCAATAGATACACAATTCTGAGTACCCACCAAATGAGTTCATCACTGATGAAATTCACATTTTTAGAATGGCCATAACTTTCGTTTTTTGCATCGTATTTTTTTTTTATTTTTTTTTTCAACAGTGATGAACTCATTTGGTGGGTACTCAGAATTGTGTATCTATTGGACATAACTACCCGCGTTAACGGGTTAGAAAGGAATTAAAAATTTCGCCACGGGACTTGAATCCTCAGTAGCTCAATTGGTTAGAGCATTCGTCGGCTTGAGACGAAAGGTTACAGGTTCAAATCCTGTCTGGGGCGAAATTTTTTCTTCCTTTAAAATTTATATAAATTTTGTATTGATATGTTTTGAGTTTATCCTTATTAATATTTTCTGTAAGTTTATTAAATCCTTTTTTTGTACGCAAAATGCAGGTAAAATTTGTAGTAAAATTATTAATTTTTTTAACTAAAAATAAACATAACTTGTGCTTGCATGCACGTAAAAAACGCATCAAAATCCATTTTCCTAATTTCTGCTAACCCGGCAAAGAAAAGACATCAACGCGTTACTTCAAAAGAAATAGAAAATAGTCAAAAGGAGTATTTGTAAATTGAAAGTAAAGAAAATCTGCTAATAAAAATTGTCTACAGTAATACCAAACAAATATCATTAAAAAATCTTTTAAAATAAAAAGTTGGCCTTAGCGAGCGATTTATTTAACCGTTCCTCATGAGAATTAAATTACATTTTAAATGGTAGTTAACAACTTTTCGGATAAAGTGTGTAAATTAAAGTTGAAATAATTGAACAAAAATTGAAATCTTAGCATAAGCTAATTAAAGAAAATAAATATTATATCTAGATTTAAATGTATAACTTCTTCATCAGGAAGAGGTATCGATATCACCAAACCCATTACATATTTCAAAAAGGGTAGACAAAGAAAAAGGATAAAAACTTATATGGTAACAATTTATCGATGTTCATATTATATACCAGTTAGAACAAGTTTCAACTGAACTTTACCATTAAGTAAATATCACGGTGTTAGTGATGAGCTACATTGTATATTTTTCCCTTGTTGGTCCGGGATTTTGTATGGAATTGACCATCTGCCTCCTTGACAAGCAGCTCGTAAGAGACGAGGATTGTTTACGTGGATCTTTACCAACAAGACCACTGGTGGTAGTGTCCCGTGCAGGAACTTACTCGGGTAGATATCCACTGCCTTTCCTATTTCTGCCATGTTTTGATCCTGTGGGTAGGGTAGCCGGTAACTTGCACAATGGTTCTTACACCTTGGCCACAGGACAGCAACCTACAACATCTATGGTGATTACAGGCCACCGTTTTCTCATGCCATAAAAATATGTAAACTTTTGCGAATCTCGAAAGAAGCTGGATTTCCCGATTTCCTGAGATATAGTTGTTAGTAATAGACACCAATGATGATGTATGTTGAGCTCCGTGGGTAAATGAGTTCACTGGCTACCTTACAATTGAAATTGAATTCGATAATGATAAGCATTGTGGAATTGACGTTATATGGGAAACTTCATTACTTTCTATAATATACCAATAACTCTACCACCTACTCCACATTTTTTTTAAAAACCCTGCTGTTGTCGGTATTATCAGGTATAATATTAACTGCGTCTGAGAAACTCTATAGCTAAATGAACTCTCATTGCAAATATCATCATAATTAATTCTACATGAAAAAGCTCCATTTCAACTGTATTTTAAACTTACTTTAATTTTTTAATACGTTAACTTTATATTAAAGTATGTATATGTATACGTATAATTGTATAATTACTTTGTTTATAAAAATATAATATGTATATTTATTATACATAGTGCTACTAAAAATTGAGCTATATTTTTATCGTTTTTTTTTCAAGTAATAAAGGGCTTTTTATATATAATTATTTAAAAAGTTGAAGAGATTAATACCGCACAATCTAGGTTTATCTGTATATGTACCTTTTTTTATGATATTGGAAGGCAAACAAGCAGACGGATTTCTTGATGGTAAGAAATTCACGCCGCCTAGAGACACCAAAGGTGGTAATGGTGCGTTGCCAACCTGAGGACACGTCATGACGTTATGGCGGCAGGAATAGGTAAGGCGGTGGTACCAATCCGGGCGAGTCGCTGCTAAACTCTACCACCTAGTCAGAATTCACGGTGTTCGTGACGGCGAGCCTTTGCTCGCCTTTTACGAGCTGCCTGGCAAGGAAGGCAGATGGTCTATTCTACAAAAGAGCCCGGACCAATACGGGGAGAACTAACTACTATAAATATAGAATTACATAATAGCGAATTATTTAAATTAAAGAAAAAAAACAAAACAAAATGTAAACATGTAAATTGATTAGCTTCACAATATCAAATTTTTATTATTTTAATAAATTAGCATTTTTTTAAAAAAATAACTACATTACTTATATTTACTTTGCAATGATTTCCACGGCGCTATGTGGTTAACCGTGCTGATGTTAATAAAGCATTTTATAACAACTTTTTTTTACATATATTACGCTTTCAAACTATTTTTAATTCATTTCAATTTTTTATCACCCTAATGAATTAAGATAACACACTCAATAAACGATGTGAAGTCTTAACCAATAATGTTAATCAAATATCTAACTGTATAGCACAATTTCTTCCAACAAGTAAGCTTATTATAATAATATTTAGAGTATTAAGGTCGCTTTCATTTACGTAAATATTCTATATTTAAATAAAAGTTAACAGAATTGTATCACATTGACTGGTTTAGTAGTGGAATACTTTAATTATAATACCTAATAAGTCGTGTTAACAATTTTCTCACGAATATTAATTTGTGGGATCATATAGTCCAAATATTGCGACAAAGTTAGTCGTTAAAATAATATCATAAAAACTTCTGTATGCTCACTTCCTCTACAAAGCCTGTAATATGCAATGTGAGCTTAATCTCCCTAATGAATCTAGTTTTCTTGTTTAATAATACAACAGTTTTGACGAAACTGTTAAGTACCTATATTGTACCTGAAGTGGTTATTACTTCTTTACTGTTTGATAAGGTATCTTACATTATCAGCTTCATTACATATATTAACCGCAACATACTGTGAATTGTCTGTGTCTATCTACCTGTGGCATTTTAACTTTTAAACAGATGGACCAATTTCGATGAGATTTTTTATTTGAAAGCTCACGTGATAGAGATGGTTTTTTACCTACATTACATGTAAGTTTTTTGTGGTTTTTGAAAATGTTTAATTTTAATGTAAGTTAACAATCAAAAAACAACCATACTAAAAAACTTTGAAGTAGAAAAACAATTTTAACAATTGCACATTTACAGATTAATTACTAATTAACTTATGTGTTAAACAAAAACATTTTTTGTTATCTGTGATTCAACCTATTAAATTATTCCTTGACTCTACATTGACATCGACAACTTGCCATATCAAAGTATATGAAACATACAAAATATATTTAGAGCCAACACACTTATTAAGGCTGGATTTTACCTTCAAATTTAAACGCGGTCAACGTAAAACGCTTTTAAAGAATTATTAGGTCTCAACGATTTCAACTGTATTGTCAAATTTCAGATAATGTAAATATTTTAATACCAAACTATTTTACCGTGGTTCGTAGATAGGGGATGGGGATAAGAATTTTGTCAATTCTAAGAGAGTACTTGCAAGAGCTTATACACGGGATCACAACTGATAATTGAACTTTTTTACACTGAACTTAGTGTTACTAAACTCGGTTTCCGATGTGATTACATTAGCAAAAGCAACATTATAGCAGCAACCTAGCAGCAAAACAAAAAACGGATAAAATATACTGCAATAATAATATTGGTTCGGCGACTTAAAAAGAAAAACATATTATTTTCCACTCTATGTATCTAATATTACTTAATAATGTTTTTCTTTGACCGCCTCGTCGGTCGTGAGGCTAGCGTATACGCCTAAATACACTGACCAATCGTGAGGCTCGGGTTCGATCACCGACGGGGGCAGTCATTTGTGTGATGAATATTAAGATGTCTACATTTTGGGTCTGGGTGTTTATTAAATTTATTTTGATATTTATTTAAGTATTTCTATGTATTAGTATCGTTGACTAATATCCATAACACAAGCAAATATTTTGCTTACTTTGGGGTTAGATTCAATTTGTGTGACTTGTCTAGGGATATTTGTTTATTATTTTACGTGGTCAGTAGATTTTCGGAGGATAAGGATAAGAATATTGTCAATTATAAGAGAGTACTTGAAAGAGCTTATGCCCGGGATCACAACTGATGATTGAACTTTTTTACACTGAACTTAGTTTTACTAAACTCGGTTTTCGATGTGATGATATTAGCAAAAGCAGCGTAATAACAGCAACCTAGCAGCAAAACAAGAAACAGATAAAATATATTGCAATAATACAATTGAATCGGCGACTTATAAAGAACAAAAACATATTACTTTCCACTTTATGTACCTACTACTTAATATCGTTATATAACAGGAAGTAATACATGTTATTACAACTCAATTTCTGAGTACCAATTATCGTCAACCTTAAATTTAATTCCTTAGAAACCCTACGTAGTTAGTTTTTTATGATGCGATGTTATCATCTAATGTAAACATCGTTCTGTTTTATTACGAGAGACAGCAGAGGCTTTGGAAAAGTTTTAAACACAGCCAAAGAAGTTTAGAAAATATCCCACTCTCGTGACTTTATCTCGTTTATTGTGACTTTTAAATCGTTTTAAGATAGCGGTTGCTACTTACTTGGAAAATGTCGCTTTAAGACATTGCTACTTAAATTTTACGCACCCAAGTTTAATGTTAAAAGAACTTTTTAGATTTTGTTATTATCGCCTCTGTGGTCTAGCGGTTCAGTTGTCGGACTTAACTGCTTGAGGTCCCAGGGTCGATTCCCGGGTCGAACAAAAAAAATTTTGGGGTTTCCCAATTTTCTGAAAAAAAATTGGATATGTGTTCGGTTGGCGATAGGCTTGCCACCTATCACATTGTGGGACTTTAGTGTCTTCGGCTAGTCGTGGGCGCCCTTTTTGTGCCTCTGCCTACCTCTTCAGGGATATGGGCGTGAAGATACTTTATTACTATTGAGTAGTCGAGTGTTGTATTACAGTTCGCCCGGATCTATTTTTGCTGCTATAGTTTCAAAGACCACTTTTATCGTTTTCTTTGCTAGAGGGGTAGAGCAGCTAGTAGACAAGAATTCATGGCTAAGATCGTGCTATAAAATATGAAGCATGATTAATGTCTATAACAAAAAAAGTATCTTCACACATATTTTCCCGAAAAGGTATACAAAGGCACAACCCACGACTAGAAGAAGATACTAAGACCCTCAATGTGATAGATGGCAAGCCTATCGCCTACCGGGCACATGTTCAATCCCGGACGTTATTTTTATTCTATTTTATTTACTTTATTCTATTTTATTGCCCGAAACGGGAATCGAACCCGGGACCTCAAGCAGTCAAGTCCAATACTTGAACCGCTAGACCACAGAGACGATTACAAGAACTTAGTTTTAGATTTTATTATGATTGGGTAGTCGAGTGCTGTATTGCAGTTCGCCCAGATTTCTTTTTGCTCCTATAGATTCAAAGGCCACTGCTATCGTCTTCTTTGCTAGAGGGGTAGAGCAGCTAGGCAAGAATTCATGTCTAAAATCCAGCTGTAAAATATGAAGCACAATTAATATCTAGAATATTTGTAAGCACGGTTTATTCTTGTATGTAGCTAATATAACATCCTGCTTTTTAAGTTATAAGACATAGAACAAGCACACGACTCTCCTTGTGGTAATAATATAATGTACAACTGTGACCTAAATATACCACAGATAATATACAACTCTGCCATAGGACCTCTATGGCAGAGTTGTTAAGTCTGTTGTGCAAGTCTGCCAAAACGACACCAACTCTACCATCCAGACTGGAACATGAGTCATCACCACGTTAGGAATTGGTAAGGAGGTGGAACCCTATCCGGAAAAGTTGCTGTACAGCACTCTACCACTTATGTTAATAAACAGCCGTTAAACACAATCTCAACATGCCTTCCTGCCAGGCAGCTCGTAGAAGGCGAGCAAAGGCTAGCACCTTGACATCTGACTAGGTGGTAGAGTTTCGCAGCGACTCATCCGGATTGGTACCACCGCCTTACCTATTCTTGCAGCCATAACGTCATGACGTGTTCCGGTTTGGAGGGTAAGGCAGTCGGTAAGCAAACTTTTACTCGAGGCTAACATCCCGGCCTAAGGTTGGCAATGCACCATTACCGGCTTTGGTGTTTCTAGACGGCCTGTATTTCTAACCATCAGGAAATCCGTCTGCTTGTTTGCCTTCCAATATCATAAAAAAACTTCTTACGAGCTGCCAGGCAGTAACGCAGACGGTCTATTCTTCTCGGGACTTGCTGCTGTTTGTTTTTTTTATACCCATGACCCGCCCCATGTGGATCTGCCTAAACGTTTGGACGTCGTAACAATGTATAGTTTCCAGCACCATGTAAGGCAACGCACGGAGTTTTGTTAAATTAAAAACTTATAAGACTTAAAACGTTTGGACGTACACCTAAAGATGGTTAAAAATATTACTTAAGAGGAATGCAAGTTCTTATTAAACAGGCTATTTTATTTCATTAATTTCTGAAAATATCTTTATGTCATCAGTTTTTAGTAGATACCCATACTTCAATCAATTACATTTATTTTCTACATACTATGACAGCCCTTATCTGTCTGTAGGGTTATTAGTATGTTTGAAATATTTTTGGTTGGGGATTGACGACAACGAAAAATTTGTGTTTTATAACTCGAATTAATATGGAGTTTAATGTATTTATTATTTAGTAGTCGCTTTTTATACAAGGAATTCTCCTTCATTCTCCAACTCTTTTTATACAAGGAATTGTATATTCAATGTGATCTTTAAAGAAGGTCATTACATTTAAAAACCTTTTAATCTTATGTTCTCAGTCGTTAAAAGCGTTATAAATCTTCCGTGGAACTTTCATCGTCATGTTTTAAGAAAATTATTTATTTCCGTTCAACAAATTACACAGTTATGAGTACTTTATTATAATTTAAGATTATTATCACTTGTATTGATGGAGGATCAAATGAAGTGTAGGTTTTTACTTCTCCCGCTTGAATCTGTATACTTAAATAAAATGTTAAATGTAGGAATAAAAGTGTCCTGTGTCATTTGAAAGGTCTGGTCTATTTCCATGCTGCAAATCATAAGATATGTCTCATCAGAATGAAGATTAATTAAAAGCATAGGAAGGTACATACTTTGTCAGGCTTCCCTTGCGAGGTTTTCTGATTCGGTTCAAGAATTAATAATAAAAATATTGTGAAAATCTTAAAGAAATTTCGGCAAACAGTAGGCTGATAGGTTTATTGCATATCCTCTAGCCTCTAATCCTGATAACTCACATGGTTTTGACAGGAACTGCGGTATACCTAGTCTTGCCATAAATATTGTAATAAAGAAAAAAAATATTTTTTTAACTGCAAATAACATATATTACTTTTACAGTGTGTTAGTTTAATACATAAATATACAACAATTAAAAATATAAAAAGCTTATTCGAAGTGGTCTCCATTGGCTGCAATACAGTCCTTTAAACGTTGAGGCCAGTTATCAATAGAAGCACGCACTCTTTCCATGGGAAAATTCTTCACTGCCAATCGTATAGATTGTTTTAGGGACTCCAAATTATCATGGCGTTTAGAGCAAGCTGTACTCTCTAAAACTGACCATAAATCATAATCCAGCGGATTAAGATCGGGACTAGACGACGGCCAGTCTTCAGCTCTGATGAAGTCCGAAACGTTCGCTTCCAACCAAGACTGCGTGGACCGAGCTTTATGACCCGGCGCCGAGTCTTGCTGGAAGGACCATACTTGGTTATTGAACATGGTGATGTTAAGGGGCTTAACTACCTTCTCAAGAATGGTATCTTGATACACTTGTGCCGATGTTTTGATACCTTTTTCACAAAAATATGGCTCAGTCACTCCTTCATAGCTAACACGCCACCAAACCATCACTGAAGTTGGATAATGTCCACGTTGCACTCTGTCGACTAATTGGGAAGCTTCCTTAGAGCTTTGAGCATAAATACGGTCATTTTGTTTGTTAAAATGTTGCTCAATTGTAAAAATTTTCTCATCCGTAAACAAAATTTTTCTGTGACCTCCCTTTGCGTACCGCTTCAGTAATTGTTTCGATTTTACGACCCTATTCTTCTTTAAATTATCAGTTAAGAAATGACCAGAGCGTCTCTTATAGGCTGCAAGTCCTAAGTCATCTTTTAAAATACGCGACCTGGTTCTAGGTGCTATCTTCATTTCCCGAGATAAAATCTTTTGCTTTCGGACAGGATTTCTTCGAATTCTTTCCCTTACTGCTTTGACCACCTTTTTCGTACGAACACTACGTGGACGGCCAGATCTTTTTCTGTCACAAACAGAGGAAGTCTCATTGTACCTATTAATAGCCCGGTACACAAACATTTTACTAAAACCAAGTGTATGGAGAGTTTTAAAAATTGCATTTGGCTCCATACCTACTTTGTGTAATGCAATCACAGCGATTCGGTTCTCTTTATCACCCCACTCCATTTTAATATCGCAAAATATTGTACAATGTATTGGCGCCAAAATGAGAAAACACAATGAACAATCGTATAAAAATGACAGATTCGAAATTCAAATGTAATATTTTTTTATTTTTAAGTGTAACAGTATTTATGGCCAGACTAAGTATAGAAGTGCATAACGCCCAAAACACAAATTTTAACTGTAGTGTTTATAAAACTGTCCATTTATATGAATTACTGAATTTTTTTTTATGATATTGGAAGGCAAACAAGCAGTCGGATTTCCTGATGGTAAGAAATTCACAGGCCGGGATGTTAGGCCTCGAGCAATAGTAAGTTTACCGGTTACCCTACCCTCCGAACCGGAACACGTCATGGCGCTATGGCGGTGGTACCAGTCCGGGTGAGTCGCTGCAAAACTATACCACCTAGTCAGATGTCACGGTGGAAGCCCATGCTCGCCTTTTACGAGCTGCCCGGCACAGGAAAGCAGATAGTCTATTCGGCAAAGAAGCCCGGACCAACACGGGGAAAACTGTAGTGTTTATAAAACTGTCCATTAATCTGAATTACTTAATTACTCGATTCGCAAGCGATGGAACCGTCACATTCCGACACCTACCAATTAAATACAATTATTGATTAAGCATATTATTATATAAGCATAGCAGAGCGCGTAAATGGAAACTCCCACGGAAAAAAATAATGACTGAATGAAAAAATACAATGAATAAACATGCAAGGTCACGTTAATTTCGTACGATAGTGAAAGCTTACACTTACGAGTTAGCGTTTACACTTGCACCGTTTGTTATTAAGCGTTGTACTCGAACATTCAAAATGTGTTAGTTGTTTCCTGCTACCTTGTCTTAAAAAAGTTTATATGATCTTAGGTCTTATTAATGTGTTGTCATTGTTGTTGTCAGGTCATTATCTATAATATAAAAAATGAATCGCTAAATGTGTTGGTAAGCGCATCACCCCCGAACAACTGGACCGATTTGGGTCATTCGTTTATTATTGTGTTAGTTATTATCAGGACAAGGTTCTGATGAAAAGAAAAACCGGGAAAGTAGTAAAACTAATACTTTATTATTTCCTATACCGAACGGGTGAAATGAAGTTCGCCGGGACGGCTAGTTAAGTATATTTGTATGCGCGCAATTATGTGATTGTCGTGTGTGTAATTTTTGTGTGGTACTGAAAGGTAAATAAGTTTATACGTTTTTTCGGACAAGAAATACATGTCTATAGTCTATAGATATCAAAGCAAAGCTAACCTGTGGCTTATAATTGGTGTTAAGTCTCTTGCATGGTCGAATGTTTCGGTTGCCCTTATTCTCAAACTAAAACATGTAACGTAGTGGGGGTGGCTTAGCTACCACCCACCACTATGCTAACAGAATATAAACAAACCAACAGACGTTTTTGGAATACGGGATCCTGTTGGTATAAAAAGAATTAAAAAAATGTAAACAAAAACACTATAATAAAAGAAACACTAGTAAAATAAAGTCCATACAAAAAGTCTGTGCACAAAAAAGGTTCTGCCGGATAAGAAAAGAAGGGTCGTGGGATACGGTGGTCTTGTCGACGGAACTCGAAGGACTGCTGCTGTAGTCTTCGGCGGTTAGGCTAGCGGGACCCTTTGGCGCCTTCCCTCAGTAGCCAGAAGCAGCAGTAGAAGAGGGCGGCTGGGAAGGCGGCCATAGAAGAACACCGGTGGGCAGCTTCCGCCGGTCTAGGGTCCTCCCACCACCGAGCAGCAGACACCAAGCAGCAAGCAGCAGTCATAGTAAGACGTTCCGTCGACTTATAGAATTGGAGCTCTGTAGTAGGATATTAGGAAGAATGTTAGGAAAGAAAGTAGACTCTGAGAATACTAGAAGTAGACCGTGTCAGAACATGTAGCAGACTCTTTGGCAGGCTCAAATGAATTTTTGGTTCTACATTTTAAAAAATATTTTTGAAAAAGAATTTATTTATTTTTTATTGCTGGCCAGTGTAGTTACCAACTACAAAGGCCAGCTTAGAAAATAATATTACAAAAACAACAGTAACGTGTTCATATTCGCCTCTTGCAAGATATTTGCTGAAAAAGTATAAGTTCGATGCAATAAAACGAATTAAAACCAACGCCTAAATTGTTTCCTACACATCGGAAAATCCTACAAACAGTTTGAGAATAACAATAGTATTAAATGCATTAATTATTATGGGGTAGATACATCATATATTACTGTCCCTCATTAGTATTAAAAGGTTTTCCATTTACCCGTGTGAAACAAGATGCTGTAACTGAGCTTGTTTATGTTATTTTTAATAAACTTACTTTTTTAAGGTTTGTTTTAGAGGTTAATGCCAATTAATGCGTAAAGCCAACATGCCTATCATTTCAAAGAAACAACTCTTATTCATATATTTTTTTAAATGATACAGATTCTCATAAGGGGTACTTCAACAAGAGTTTTGATATAAATTAAAATTTATACCTAAGTTTCTGTAAACTTTTTATGTTCTTCAAACTATTTATGTTTAGGCACACTAAAATTAAGTAAACTTTTACTTCCTTGTATTTACGTTTGGTAGATGTTTTTAAAAGGGGATGCGTGTTTTAAACAAATAGATAAGCTAGACACACATTTACGTTGCGAGATAATGCCGTCCGTCCGTTAAATCAGATGAAGCATTTTTTTGAATTGTTTTCGTTACGACATCGAGAAGTTTCGTCATTATAGTTTGACTTCGGTTATGAGTGAAATTTTAGAACAAGTTGATAAGTGTAGCACAAGTATGTGAAGCTTATGATATAAGATCTGTATTTAATATGTGTAGAGAAATCTTTGTACATCCTTATGTGCACGTTGCGCTAACGCGACGAGTGTGAGATTTCGCATATTAAGGTCCAAGTAACGAAGCAGTGCAAAAAATAAAAACGGGTTGCACTCCGGCCGTCTTAGAAATAAACGTAGATTAGAGCGGCACACAAACACACACAAATTAATTATTATTAAAGATGGAGTAGAGATGTAGTAAACTATTTCGAAGCTGATCTCTGACATAAAGATAGTCCATGCCCCTACATGGTATAATGACAGATTAAGGATCGACTATCTTGACATTTAGTTAATATTTCCGTAAATTAGGTTATTGTACCTACTTCATCAAAAAATCGTAATAAAATTTAGATTGCGATTCTTGATTGCGTTATGTAATGTTAACTTTGAAAAGCTTTAAAAAATAAGAAGTAAAGTTCTTTCATTTTCTTTCTTTACGTTTTGGCCTTCACGTTAGTATTTTGCCATTCAAAATTTTATATCAATTTATAGAATTTTATATCAATTCTAAACAATTATAATTAGTCACCAGTCATAAGTCGTCAGGAAGTCATGTCAGGCTCTTGGGTAAAGCGGCGGCCTCAATTCACAAGCTCATGTAAGGAGCCAATTTCTTCATGGCTATTTCATTTATGCACTTTTACTGAACAAAATTGTACCAAAATGCCACCAAATTGACTAATTTCACTCAATATCAACACGAAGTTCAATATCTTTCCTCTCGATGGCGCCAAAACTCTTTTATTATACGTTTCCTTTTGAGACACGCTAAGACAACAGGTCTTACGCCATACTGCCTCTTCCATCATACCTAACATTTCTTCTATTTATTCCAAATTATGAAATTGCTGTTTTAGATAAAATAAATACATAGATGAAAAGAAAATATAAAATGTTCCCTTATTTATAATTTGTCAAATGCATATTTTAAGCCTTTGTTTTTTCCCTACACTGCCATCAATTTCACACAAGCTAAATGTTTTATTTGTTGTAAGCTTATAGCAATGTTTTATAGTAGACTAGATGTGGTCTACAGTAGACTAGTGGTTCAGTTGTTGGACTTGACTGCATGCGGTCCCGGGTTCGAGTCCCAGGTCTGGCAACAAAAAGAAAATAGTTTTTTTCAAAGTAAGTAAAAAGTAAGTATCTTCACGCCCATATCCCCGAAGTGGTAGGCAGAGGCACAACCAGGGCACTCACAACTAGCCAAATATACTAAGTCCCTTAATGTGATAAGTGGCACCGCAAGCCTATCGCCAACCGGGCACGTTTCCAATCCCGAGCAAATTTTTTTTTATTAGAAAATTGGAAACCCAATTTTCTTTGATTCGAACCCGGGATCTCATGGTGTCAAATCCAACAACTAAACCGCTAGACGACAGAGGCGATATTCAAGAAATTAGTTTAAAACATCAATTTAAAATATAAAGGCGTAAATCCGGGAAAGTTTGTATAATAATATGCAGTAGTTGTGTATTGGTTACAAGTGATAGTGCAAGCTCTGGCCGCTTGTGATTCCATTTGGAGCTGGCGTGGCGGCCACACTTTATTACTTTCGTTTTCGATGCGGTAATGTTTTTGTGATGCATGATTAATGTTTAATATTACCATAATTCTACCGCACGTATAATTTTCTATGATGTAAGATTGTCAATGTCAAATATTTTGGGTACGGTTTCGATATTAATTTTATTTATTAATTTTAAACATAGACCGGCACTTGTTTATATTTAACGATCGCGTCGTTATTAAGATATTTATGTCGTCTGTTGAGTAATGCTGTTTTCCGGTCTGGAAGGTAAGATAAACAGCGAGATGAATGGCACATCAACTCAAATATTTAAATGTAAGCCATGTCAGACAAATTTATTTGATTTTTAACGTCGTAGGAGGTCAATTTTCTTTAACAGTTAACTATTTTTTTAACCCCCATCGGAATAAAGGGGGTATTATAAGTTTGACGTATCTGTGTGTATACAGATACATAATATACCTGAGTCTCTCTGTCTGTGGTATCATAACTTCCAAAGGATTACATCGATTGCGATTTCGATTTTTTTATTAGAGGTTATTAGAAAGAAAAAGTATCTTCACGGTCATAACCTCGAAGCTGTAGGTGAACACAACCTACGACTAGCCGAAGACACTAAGTCCCACAATGTGATAGGTTGCCACCTATCGTTAATCAGGCACATACCTATTTATCCAATTGTGGACAACGTTATTTTTATTAGAAAATTCGCATAATAACGAGGTTCATCCCGGTGCATGGACCACTAGATGATAGAGACTAAATAATTTGAATCTGAAAAAAGTATACTGGTTCCTTTTGCTATATTAAGAAGGTTGTCCCCCGTGTTGGTCCGGGCTCCTTTGTAGAATAGACCATCTGCCTTCCTGTGCCAGGCAGCTCGTAAAAGGCGAGCGAAGGCTTGCAGTCACTAACACCGTGACATCTGACTAGGTGGTAGAGTTTGGCAGCGACTCACCCGGATTGATACCACCGCTTTACCTATTCCTGCCGCCATAATGTCATGACGTGTTCCGGTTCGGAGGGTAAGGTAGCCGGTAAACCTTACTTTTGCTCGAGGCCTAACATCCCAGCCTCTGGTTGATAACGCACCATTACCACCTTTGGTGTCTCTAGGCGGCGGAAATTTCTTACCATCAGGAAATCCGTCTGCTTGTTTGCCTTTCAATTTCATAAAAAAAACCTGTCTCAGTAAAAAATAATTACAACTAAGTTTGACTTAAAACTCTAAATCATGATCGGTCTTACAAAAAAGTAATCATCAAAATCCATTATCAAAAAAAATACTGATAAAATGAGAACATTCTACTTTTTAGAGTCGGATAAATATTAAAATATATAACGAAAGTTTTAATATTCACTGGGTACTATCACCTTAATGTTGACATCGCTAAGATTAACGATATGATTACGTAGTTTAGATCACATTTAAACTTAATTAGAATTGATGATAGCATCATCAATGTTTTATTGTCGGAGAAATATATCATGTCTGAGAAAATTGAGGAAGAAATGTCAGACAAGGATCTGGGTGCTGATTATGTATCTCAGTTGCCAAGTCATAATGGAAAAGTTTACATCAAATAGCTGTCAAATGACGTGTTTTATATTTGCTATCTCGAGTGACCAACAGAAATATAATAGAGATAGCAAACACAAATGACGTCATTTGACAGCTAATTTGATGTACACTTTTCCATTTTGAGTTGGCAACTGAGATACATAATAAGCCCCTGAACACTTTCTCAATCACACTATAGATATTGATGGTGCAGACCATTTAATGTTCGAATCGTGTGTCCGTTATTAACGAACGTTCATATCTCACGGTGATCCGTTAATGTCACACTGGGGCATAATACTCCGAGTCAGTGCTCTTGAACTGAACATTGTTCTTGCCAATTGTTGTATGGGAATCGACTTGCGAAGTTTGTGAAAGCGTATTTTCTCATTCATACTCTTACAATGTCGAGGTGGTAATGTCGAAAAATCGTGAGTCCCACGACACGTTAATTGTACTTATTTAAATTATATTGCGTTATCTTAGAATTGGATTACAAAATACTGGCACTTTTATCACTATTTTATTTTACACTTTTTTTTCTCATGAGATAAAAATAACAATCTTGTGCACTATCCCTTTAACTGCATGTTTTTTTAAAAACATTTATTTTGTTAAATAAAAAAAGTAAAGCATTTACATGCCCATATCCTGGAAAAGATAGGCAGAGGCACAACCAGGGCACCCACGACTAACCGAAGACACTAAGTTCCACAATGTGATAGGTTGCTACCTATGCCTATCGCCAACCGTATATACCCAATTCCGGGAAACGATGTTTTTATTATAAAATAGAAAAAACAGAATTTTTGTTACCCGACCCTAGGAAATGAAGGAGTAAATATGGATTTACTATTTTTTGTTGCCTGACCCGGTGATCGAACTTGGCACTTCTAGAAGTGCGACGCTGGACCGCTAGACCGCTAGGCAATGATTGTTAGATTTTTTAAAAAGCGGGATCAGTGATATTTTAACTATTCTGGGTGTCAATAAAAAATCATGAAAATCGTAGGTTTAGTCGGCGTTTATTGAAAATTTCTTATGCAATTAAGATTATTTTTATGTTTTTTCAATATACAGAATTTACTCTTTTACAATATCACTATCCGACTCCAGAGAAGAGAGAAGGTTCTTAATTATACTGTAGGTATATGGTGTGTATGGTTTATACGTCTGAATTCTGATACGCGATTACTAAACCAATAAACCGATTTTGAAAATTCTTTTTTAAAAAGATAGTTAATTTTATCCTATAGAACGATTTAACTGATTTTTTTTTCAAAAATTAGTTATTGGTATCGTTGGATTCAGAAAGAAATAATCGGTCTAATGCCCTTTTCAAAATAACACGAATCGCATTATATCTCGAGATATTCAGTGTTTAAACGGTTTAACTGACACAGATGTCGGGATCGCTAGTACAAAAAACATTAAATATTAATTAAATCTGCATAAAATATCATAATTATCTCAGTTCTAATATAAAAATGGATAATATTGCCAACAACCCTTTTGACTTTTAACAAGCGCCATATTTGTAGTGATTTTCTTTAGTAAAATTGAAAATAATGCTCCCAATGCTTAAAATGTCATTTGCGTCAAATTACGTATTTGTTAATTAAACCATTCTCGAAATCAAAACTTCAATTAGTTAATAAACAAATTTCAAAATCATCAGCTATCAAATCCAGACGTGTCATGTACCTAATAAAATAGTGAGAGTCGGTTTTTGCAGTTTTACTGCGGTTAATTATATTAAGTAGATAGATAAAACTAAAAAATGTTAATGCAGATATGAACGGCGATTAGAATGAAACGCATTAATGTTATCATGTCCAATGTCACGGCGGATTCCACTTTCTTCATTTCTTTCCTCATTACAGTTTGACGCAATGTAACATAATAATGCAAACAAAATGCGGAATTTGCTATGATGAATATCGACGCGCGGTCGGCCACCGGTTAATTTGCTGTGGATAATTAACCGCATTCACTTGTCAGCAACACCGGTTTATGGACAGCTTGCTTTATATGGTAATTTGTGTTTTGAAGACTAAAATAACTCAATCCGAAAATAAAATTAGCAACTCGTCCTGACCTCTTATAGGTTGACGTTAGTTTTCTTCGAGAAAAAATTGTATCATAGGCATATTAATTATATTCATTATCAGGTATACCTATTATTTTAATGGTTTTACAATTTTACATTTTACGATTATATTTTTTTATCTCCTTTTTCAGCTCTTGCCCTAACTTCCACTAACATTCTAAAAATAAAATTGTATGTGTGAGTGTGTGTGTGTGTGTGAGCGTGTAAAAGTGAGAGAGAGATTGTGTTTGTGTATGTGCGTGTAGGTGGGCGTGCGTGCGTTCGTGTGTATACTTATATATAGGTTGGTACCTAGTGTCAGGAGCAAATAAGTAATAAAAATTGTTATAGTATACTGGATCTTGCCAACATTATGTACAACATTTTGATATGCTAATAATTAATAAAATAAATTTTGTTTTAAAGTGTACTTTATCAAAGTACTACATTTGTTAAATTATTTTGTCTATTTTAGGTGGAATTTAGTTTATTTACTACAAACATCAGACGATTTAATGTTTGCGGCAAACAAGATTCGTTAGTTATTTATCACAAGCTAATGATGCCTATGTTTTTGAATTAAATAATATTTTTTAAAAGTCATACGAGTTATAGCATTTATTTAAATACATATTTTAACATTGAAGTTTTAGCCGCCGACGAAATAAAAAGAAAAATATTTTCTAGTTTTGTCTACTTTTTATAAAACTGTATAAGAGTAAATTCTGTACATTGAAACAAAATGTATCTTAACGCATATATCCCCGAAGAGGTAGGCAGAGGCACAACCAGGGCACCCACGACTAGCCGAAGATACTAGGTCCCACAATGTGATAGGTGGCAAGTCTATCGCCAATCAGGCACATATCCTAACCCGAGCAATATTTTTTTTTATTAGAAAATTGGAAAAACCCAATTTTCTTTTTGTTGCCTAACCTGGGATTCGAACCCGGGACCTCATGCAATCAAGTCCGACAACTGAACCGCTAGCCCATAGAGGCGATATTAAAAAATAAGCCTAAAATTACAAAATTTCAAACTTTTCTTTTTGATGTGCTTTAGACGAACTGCACATATTACAAAACATTATAACGTAATTTTTAAACTATGGTCCATTACTACACCTATGGTACATACTATCACCGCCCAGTTCATTCGTCAGGTCCTTGTCATCAGAATGTATGGACATATTCAACTAAGACGAATCTAATGAGCTTAGCTTCATCATCAGATCAACTCAGTTGTACCAGCACTCGTTAGTTTTTTAGCTGTTAGGTTTCACATATGTTTAAAAATAGGTAAGAAACGAATACCCATATAGCATCTAATATTCATTGCGATGCTTTGAAACGAGATGAAAATGAGCTAATGAACTTGTACGCCTGGACAGAAACTAGATACACTAAAATAATTAAACTAGGTATTGCTAAGAACAATCTCGATTATGTCAGCTTTTCAACAAAATAATCGAAATCGGTCCATCAGTTCAAAAGTTATAATGACACAGGCAACTAGACACACATACAATCCTTTTCGGGGGCTAAAAATGGCGACATTTGAGTAACTACGCTTTTCACAAAAACTAAATACCAGTGTCAAACATTCAGGGCTGATTTCATCGATCTTATTGAAAACCAAGTTTAGTAAAACCAGAGATTAGTAAATATATATTTAAATTAAATATATTGTCTTTGGTAAAACTAAGCTCATTGTAAACGAGTTCAATTATCAGTTGTAATAACGTGTATAAGCTCTTGCAAGTGCTCTTTTAATATTGACAATGTTGTTACCCCTCCCCTCTACTTACCACGTAAAATAGTTTAATAATAAAATATTTACATTATCCAAAATCTCTTTGACAATGTAATTATGATTGATGATCTAGCGTAAATCAATAATCAACTTAAAAACGCGTCTAGTCAATTGTCTAGAGCGTCATCATGTCGATTTTATTGTCGAATATTTTTTGGTTATTGTGAATGTTTTATTATTAATCTATTTTATTTTCACGCCCATATCCCCGAAGAGATAGGCAGAGGCACTACCAAGGCACCCACGACTAGCCGAAGATACTAATGCCCGATTTCACCAAAAGCCCCTATACTTTAGGGGACCTTTTAACGTTACTTATGGGACTGTTTCCATATAAAACAGTCCCCTAAAATAGGTTAAAAGTCCCCTAAAATATAGGGGCTCTTGGTGAAATCGGGCATAAGTCCCACAATGTGATAGGTGGCAAGCCTATCGCCAACCGGGCTCATATCCAATCCCGGGCAACATAATGTTAAATTAGAAAAGTGGAAAAACTATGTTTTGTTTCGTTTTTGTGTTTTTAAACAATTTTTTAGGGATAAGAATTTTGTCAATTTTAAAAGAGTACTTGCTTTCATTCAGAAACGAGATTACAACCTACTCGGTTTTTAACATGATTGGTGAAATCAACCCTTAGTTGATCACTGTGAAATGATATTGGAAAGGGAAATCTTGATGAAACTAATTTCATGCTGTATATTATGATTTTATGTAATATGTATTTACCTTGCATTTTAAATTCTTGAAAACTTAATTTACATTTAAACGAAAAACCATTAGCGGGGAAGCGTAATTAAGTCATACTGCATCACATTTTGTCTGTAAGTTATTGTGTACCTTCATTTAAATATTATAATATCTGAAGAGTGATAGTATCTAAAATTGTAATTGTTGTGTAAAACACAGTGTTCCTGTTTATGATTCATTCATTTAATATAAAAAATGAAAATGTAGTAAAGATGTTTCAGAAGAATGGTGGTATTTTTTCTGTCGGTCACTTTCTTTGTTTTTAGGCTAAACGTCACCACATGTATTTACGCCCATGTGTATAAAAAACGCTTTATAAAAAAAACAAGTTTCACTCTTTAGCTAAAAATGTGCTATATTTCACAAAAACATTGAAGGAGATTCTCCTGGACATATTATCGCATGAAGGTGAATAAGCCTTGGGCTTACGCAAAAAAGGAACTATTCGATAAACTTATCTTCTTTATTAGAAAAAATAATTAAGTAACTTATCATCTTACTTTAAATCATATTTAGAATATTTTTTTTATATATATATAATAAATACAGTCGTTAAATTAAAAAAATAATAAACTTCAATTAAAATTTGTCCGTATACCTCTACTCTCTGGTTTCAAAACGTGGGTAAAAGAAAAATTTAGGAAAGACTGAAACTTTTAGGCGAAATGGAAAACTTTGTAAGCAAACCTCCCATTTGGTCCGGGCCGCCTCGTTGGTCGAGTAGCTAGCGTACACGTCTAACTGGTTCGATTCCCGACGGGGGCAGGCATTTGTGTGATGAACATTTAGATGTCAGCATTTCCAGGTCTTGGTGTTTATTAAATTTATTCTAGTATCTATTTAAGTATTTCTAAGTATTATTACCGTTGACTAACGTCTAGCACCCATAACACAAGTATTTAATTTGCTTACATTGGGGTTAGATCCAATTTGCGTGACTTGTCCAGGGATACTTATTTATTATAATCAAAACAGGCATTTCCCAAACAAAACCCTATACTAACCAAAAAATTGCTAGGATTAGGAAGATGCGACCTAAGACAATTATGTGACCTCATAACTGGACACTGCCAAATAAACAGACATCACAACAGAGGGTATTAAAGACAGTCTGCTGAGCATATTCTCGTTGAAGAACTGAAACAAACAATATCAACTGAAAACATAATAGAGAAATTCGGAGCTCTACTGAAGTTTAGGAGCGAACTGGGGTGGTCAAATTAGATTTATTTGTAATGAAGCTAAGGACCACCTCAGTCAATTCAGTTTAAAAGAAATAAATACTCATCGAAATCGATTTATTCGATTAGGAGATAAAACGCCATACACATAGATTAGACAAACTTATACCACCCCTCATTTTCCTATGGGTTTAAAAATGACATTACTCTAGAGTCTAGATAATCTGAGATAATCTGGTTGTGTGTAAAAGTTTTATGGCAAAACGCAATTAACAATTATACAGTTTCCCTGATAGTAAGAGACACACGAGGCCCATAAATACCTGTAAGTATACCAGCTGCCTTCCGGACTGGAACATAACGATCAGTATCAGTTTCGTCGTAGCGGCAGGAAAAGGCGGTGGATCCCTACCGGGCATGTTCCTGGAAAGCTCTGTACCACCAGCGATCTTGTTAGTGACCTTTGTCCGTCAGTTACGAGTTGCCAGGCTGGCAGATGGTGTATTCGCTACCGAGGATCCGGACCGGACCCGAAAAAAGAGTGAAGTTTTCTTCATATATCCGTCCAATAATAATTAATTCAGAATAAAAAATTGTAAGTCTGATATTTTTACCATAATTTGAATTAGAGAACTTGGTTAGATGTCAAATTTCCGGGCCACAACTCATCAACTTCACCATTATGCTTGAGTTATGTAAATAATGTTACGTTTGATGATGCACTCTTTTTACGGTCATCAAAAATGTCATCACCTTTAACCTAAGACTTTAACGATAATAGGCGAAATTCATATTTGATGATGTTCGTTTCTCTCCATCAAATTCTAAATTGAACCATTTAAATATTTATGTTTGAGGAAATTTATTTCTATTTACGAGAATATCCGACATCTTAAAATTGGAATAAAATATTTATGGGATTTTTAATATAAAGAAAAAACTTTAGATTTTATGTACAGGCGCCGATAAGGCCAAATCTCCTACGTCGATCGTCGAAATCGAAATTTGATACCCGGCTATTAAATAACCCTTAAAAGGATAGATGCTACTAATTATCCCATACAACTTTAGGGTTCCCGTGGTAGATTAAGAAAAAATAAACTTAGCCAGATAGCATCACAGCGTACTCAAAATTCATTTTTTGGTTAAAAATAGATAATATAGAGATGTTTCTGTAAATGTATTAGATCAACAGTTTCGTGGTTCAAAAGTTACACACATCACTATCTTAAGTGGAAAGCCAAATTTCGACTCAATCGTGGATCGACAGTGAGACAAACAAAACAAAGAAACATAAAGTGTTTGAAATTTTTTAAAAGTTCTGCTACTTTGAATTGTTATTTTTAGTCGCCCAATACTTTGTTTCTTAAATTTATGTAATTTAAGGAATTTACTTTTCATTTTGTTATCATAATTTTATCCAAGGGTGGTATCAAGAGTCTCTGAAACCGAGTCAAAAGAGTAATGAACGTAGAAGAAACTAGGCGTGTCTGCAAAGACATTTAGCTCTTGATATTGTCGGCTAACTTCGTAAGGGACTTGGCGGAAAGATTAATAAACAAGTATTTTTGTTTTACAATGATAATATATAAGTAGATACATATTTGTCATAACCGAGGCGGATTCATAGAATATATTTTGCGAGGAATTTGGAAAAATTTGAAAGCCTTTATAAATAAAGTCTAAACTTCAAACTAATATTTATGTGCTATATCAAATAATATGTAATAACTTTATTATTTTTTTTTAGTAAGACTGCAAAAAATCCGACTTAAATTTCAATGATTAGATAACTTATCTAAATATACCGAAAATCAGTAGTTCTAAGGAATTTCCCTGGGATTGTATCATATCAAGGTTTTGTTGGAATGGAACCTCCTTGAAAGTGCACTCTTTCAAATACAAAAGTTTTTTTATGATCTGTTGAGAAATCACAGTAAAATCTAATAATATACATTAAAATATAGGAGTCGACTATATAACCTCCTCTTTTTTGAAGTTAATTAAAAACTACAATGCATAATATTATCATTAACCGTAGCCTTAAATATACTTATATCTACACAGCTTAAGTTTTAATACTTAGTTAATATTCTGTGTATGCGATAATTACCTCACTTAGATGCAACTTAATCGATTTTCTGTTAAGTTAAAATAACCGCTTGTTTCCTCTACCGCTGAGCTTAATTGTATATAAATTAAGTAGCGAGCATTATTCTGAGGCTGTGCTTAAGTTTATTCTTAACTATTTTATCTTTATTACACTTGATGACATTTATAAAGGCAATACCGAAAACTTGTGACATTTATTAAGCTTAAATAAGTTTGTTCGGAGAAATGGATTTAATTTCCTTACTAATTAGAAAGATACAAGTTCGTGGTAATATAAGGTGAACAATAAAAAGTTTTCTAAAACAGTACCAACTATTTTATATGTTAATTTACTTGAGAATGTCCTGCGAATATATGATATTAATACGATACTTTACATTTTTATCCGCGATATCTTCAAGCAATCTCACCTCAAGCTTGAACATATACCAGCCGGCAAATCAAAAATCAAGAAGAACGCGGTATGAAATTTGATGAAAACATACAGTGGCATTTTGGGGAACTTAAGCAGAAAAATTTGACGACAAATTTCTCTCAAACGTTATTTCTTTTTTTTGAAATGGCTAATATGTTGCTAATCGCGAGATTTTACAACTTCACCGGCCTATTTTGGGCCGACCAGAGTGCTCAGTCCGGCTGAAACGTTGTAAAAGAAAATTTCACTTAAAAAATTTACACGCCTGTTTTACAAAGCATTGTCTAAGATTGGATTTTTTTTCACACGCCGCCAAGTCAACGTGTAGTACGTTACTGGTTGCAGTAAAGATACTGGTTGATCAACCAACACTATCAACTAATATAAACATACAATGTCTACGTCTTATTGCAATCAAAACCGGATCAGTAATAGTATCTTCACGCCCAAATCTCCAAAGAGGTAGGCAGAGGCACAACCACGGTACCCACGGCTAGCCGACGACACTAAGTCCCACAATGTGATAGGTGGCAAGCCTATGGCCAAATGGGCACATATCAAATCCCAAGCAACATTTATTTTATTAGAAAATTTAAAACCCAAATTTTCTTTTTGTTGCTCGGTCCGGGTTTCGAATCCGGGACCTCATGCAGTCAAGTCCAACACCTGAACCGCTAGACCACAGAGGATCAATAACATTTGAAATTAATTGAAAAATATAAAACCACATAGGTAATAAGCTGTCTTAGCTAATCCTGGTTGAGAATCATGTTGGTAAAAGCGGAAAATTACCATTTGAATGTGTTCATATTATATTGTAACGGGTGCATAATAATTGTGTTAGGCGGTTGTAACTTATGTTATTAATTTACTTTCGCATGTTTTCGTCATGAGAACCTTTGGCGCCGTATGCCGTAGGAAGAGCATTGCGTTTTGTCGTGCAATTAAGTAAAAGTTAAGTGGAGGCGTGCGAACTCTTGAAGGTCATTGCTCCTATGTTTTCTGACATTCATTAGCTTTTTCGTAAGTGGTGTTCAACTTTTAACCGAATTAGCAAAAAGGAAGAGGTTATGAGTAACTTCTATTTGTTTATGTATGATAATCGATTTCCCCGTTATTTCTAAACCGATTTTTATTTAGTTGGTCGAGTGGCTAGCGTACACGCCTATCTACACAGACCAACTGCGAGGCTCGGGTTCGATTCCCGACGGGGTAGGCATTTGTGTGATAAACGTTTAGATGTCTGCATTTCCGGGTCTGGGTGTTTATTTAATTTATTCTGGTATCTATTTAAGTATTTATAATGTTTTGGTATCGTTGACTCACACCCATAACACAAGCATATAAATTTATTTACTTTAGGGTTAGATTCAATTTGTGTATCTTGTCCAGGGATATTTATTTGTTTGTAAGCGTGTACTTCCGAAGTGCTCCCGTTGCCAACAAATCCGGATCTGATGACGTAATGAAATTCAGAAACATACTAAATTTTTGTATACCATCGACCATATGGTCGATGTTGTATACCTGTACAACCTGATGCCTACTTACTAAATTCATTAAAATCGCCGGTTTTTTGCAGTTTGCAGTTATAGAAAGCGTCGATAATAGGTATAGGACAGTAAATTGGCTTGTAGATTCCTCTATGGTAGAGAAAAAAATCATCTAGGTATAAAGATCTAAGACATTAACGAAGCTTTACTAACCTGAATCTTATAACTTTGTGTAAATTTTCAGGCTACTCTACCTACACGACATGGAAAACCCACTGCTTGGAATAGTAATAAATTGCAGTATTCAAATATAAAACATTACCCACACTAGCATGCATTTAACACACGTGTGTTTTATATTGATGATAACGATAAAATATCACTGATGGAGATTTATAAAGTTTGGAATCAAAGTAGTTGGTTTTGAGAAATGGAGATGGCGTTCTAATCAACCAGATATTAAAACTTATTATGGTCGAATTTCGACCAATTGGCGGCCACTAGTGTAATCTAAATCAATAAAAAAGTTCATCATAGGATGCTAAAATTTCTAAAATATTGATCATGGCTGAGATACTGTATTAGCTACTGCTAGTTTTGTGAGGTCGGGTTTTATGATCCTCTTGTTTCTAGTATTATAAAATATGATATCACAAGTCTTCCAATCGCATCTATTGACTGTCTATGAGAAAAGAGAAAAGTGCAAAGAATTGTATCTCGTGGGAAGCGTTACAACAGCTTACGCTCGTGTATGCCCCCTGTATTTCTCTAATTTCTAAATAATTATAAACTCTTGCTTTAACTCTCAATAATAATAGGCGGTTTAGAACTATTGAAGATCTGTGATCTTATGAACTATCTTTATGATACTTAAGAGACTGTGGAAAAATGTCACTGGATCTACTACTTATTCACAAAATATCTTTATGTCGAAAAGCTGTATTTGTTTGGCCTACATCCATGAAAAGCCAGATATTTCTTATTTTATTTCTTATCGTTTCCCGATCGATCGATTCGTTTCATCGCTTTGAAGAAGCATCGGGTAGTAAATGTGTATAATCTTGCATTGAACACGCATCAGTTATGTATATAAGTTAAATGGAAACAATTTTTCACTAGACGTTATTAACAGCATTTTTAATCTATTCGGAACAATGTAAGAGAGTGTATCATGCATTATGACGCGCTTATTGTATTACCTAATTTTATACGATTGTAGAAATCCTTTGCCAAATACTTACCTATCTTTCATAAAATGTAAGGAAACTTTTACTAAACTTGATTAATAGCGAATTTCGTACACGTTCACACTTATTAAAAATGCTTTTTTAAATAGTTCTAATGCATTGAACCTGTTTTGCATATCTTTGGTAATTGGCAAGAGCAAAAATCTACATAATTCATATTTCAATAACTGTTGCTCGCGACTTTTATAGTTAGGTATGGAAACGAAAGTTTTATTAGAGGAAACGATATTACAAATTGTGACCCGGGTTGTTGTCTAACACGTCAAGAAATTTAATAAAAATCCATTCCGTAGTTTTTGCATGAAAAGTGAACAAACAAACAAAAAATTTCAGTTTAACAATACGAAGCAACTATTGTTTTAAAAAACTAATGGACAGATTTAGTTTAATTTTAGGTATGAACTACCAAAACACTAACGCCTGGAAAAGGACGCAATTACTGGATTGACGTATTTAATATACTTACAATGTCGAGTTTGAACACTGCGTTGTTCTACTATAAAATAGTATTTTTGTTAGTGAAGCATATGTTTGTAGAGATCAAGTTAGGATGTAATGTGCAGTACATAAATACATCAGTTCACGAAAACAAACTAAATCGCCAAATAACTCCTGCTAGAAATAAACATATTAGGTACGTTAAGAACTCGTGTTGAAGTCAATTATGATTTGTAATGAATTACCTATTTCTTCCAATGAAAGTACGAGACTTTATTAATTCGTCGGTTATCAACTTCTTACATACTTAGTTATCAATTATGGTCATTCTTCTTTTCTCGGATAGGGAATTCTATGGAAATTTTTGAAAAAATTGCATCCTCAAAAAAGTAAATATAATATAAAGGATAAGAGTTTTTAGTAAATGCAGAGATTTTTACAGAGTAGTCTCATTTTGATTACTTTCATAAATATCCCGAAATCGGTCGAAAATGCTATACAAATTCCGATATCAAGGTAAGGAAAATAGAAGATTATTTATCGTTTTCTAATTTATTTTTATGTTTAGTTGTGTGCATCTACCAGATCTTGTATCTATGCTTCGACACCAATTATTTCATTATTTACCACGTCGTAATTTCTTAATGCTTTTCGCCATAGATAGGAAATGAAATCGAAATTCGAAATGGTCATACTGGTATTTTATCAACACCTTACTATTAGTTTTAGAGATAAACGTAACAGAGCGGCTGTAAATGTGAAGATGAAAGCACCAAGTCCCAGATTTTAATAAATCACCCTTTGCTAAAAAAATGTACCTCATCATAACATGTTTATTACCAAAAATGTTGGTCCCTCTGCCTTGACGTCAAGATGGAGGGACCATTCTAATAAGGTGTTCCCGAAAATATTTTGTCTGATTGAAAATTTTCTACCTTAATAATAAACATGTGCTAGACATAAATAGTTTTAAAAATATCAACTAAAATAGGTGGTATCTCCATCTTGGTGATTCAATAAATCGCTTTTTCGGGTGACAGTTTTCAACGACAATTTCTCTTGCAACTCGGGTGGTAACTTCGGGTGACAATTTCTCTTGCAACTTCTGAATGATTAACATTGTCTACCTAACTTCTACTTTTTGGTGTCTATGGTGCGTTGCCAACCTGAGGTCGGGATGTTAGGCCTAGAGCAAAAGTTGACTGTGTTGGTCCGGGTCCCTTTGCAGAATAGACCATCTGCCTTCCTGTCAGGCAGCTCGTAAGAGGCGAGCATAGGCTTACCGTTACTAAAACCGTAACATCTCACTAGGTGGTAGAGTTTTGTAGCGACTTGTTTGGATTTGTACCAACATCTTACCTGTTCCCGCCGCCATAACGTCCATGCTTGCTTTTTATTTATGATATTGGAAGGCAAACAAGCAGATGGATTACCTGATGATGGTTTATGATTTTGTTAAATAACTAATATTAAAAAATATTTGACTTTTTGTTCTTTCCAAACAAAACGTTCATTTGGAGGATTCGTATAAGGATTAATAGTATAGTCGCGTTAAGAAAAAAGTAACGTATCAGTGCTAGCAACAATAACATAATAATAATAATAGCACTGCTGTATGCTTGTCAAATGTTTATAATATGAGTTTATGCTTCAATGTTTTAGAATATAAACATTACATTCTCATTTAACATGGTTTCTTTATTTCTGATAACGAAATTTCTTTTTTCAGGTAATATCCATCCTGCTAGCGGCTGTGATAGAAAACTACAGATGTGAGACTAATAATCCATATACGAATAAGGGAAATATAGCAACTCATTTTGGAGAATTGCTGAAACCACCACCGCCACCGCCTTTACCAATCGTTCCTGTGCCATTTCATGGAGGAACAGGAATTTCCCAACGACAAAATTTAGGACCACCAGCTTATCAATATGAGTCCCCGCCGCCGCAAATATCTTCTCCAAATCTTCCAATTTCATCCTTAAATGACTTTAAATTCCCGGCACCATTTTACAAACAGTACAATTTCAATTTCGTTCCGCAGCCGCAACCATTCACAACAACACCGTCTCCAACGTTATTTCAAAAAGTTTCTAATTGGTTGTTTCCTTCACAGGAAATCACAGAAGACTTAAAACCAGCACTAACTAGTTATAATTATAATTTGGCATCTCTCAAAAAAGATTGCAATCCTTGTAATTTTTCACCGTGGATACCAGTAATAAGGTACGACTTAGCTGCAAAAAATACTCGACAGATTATTTCTCCAACTTATGGGCCACCAAGCCCAACAGCGTCACCTAATATTTTTAGCTCCGTTTCAAACACACCACAATTATTAAATCAATATGAATACAATAAGGCGCAGAAGCCCACTGGTATCCCGCATGCTAACTATGGTTTACCTACTCATTCCTATGTAGCATCAACTTATGGTCCTCCTAGTCCTACTCATACTGTAGACATTGACCAGCCAAACCCATTATCTTCTCCGTATTCTATTTCAAGTAGCCAAATTTCCAACTCCCAATATGAAAGTTTTAGCACTACTGTTCAACCGTTACCACTGAATAAGCCACCATCTGTACCTTATGATTTATCTAGTCAAGTGTATAAATCTCCTTCATCTACATATGGAGTCCCATCCTCAGTGTACCAAACCAACTTTTACACGTCTACTTACCCGCCGGTTTTATCAAGTGCTAGACCGGATACGATTAATCAACATCTACCCACCGATAATAACGTTGAAAGTTTTACAAATATTATACCATCAGACGAATTGCAGCTTCCCAAAGTAACAAACCCATCTGGTTTTAGAAATTCGTACGGAGAACCCATTATTAATACAAACTTATTAAATATACCTTACTCAATTACAGCCGCTGGCGCAGAGTCTGCAAAGGTTAAAACAAAGGTTTTGCCAAACGGCGAGTCAATACCAAATAGAGAAAATATAACTTTGGCATTGGCGAACCCTGCTCCATTTTCATTAAATAGAGGGCGTAATATACATACACTTCAACCCGTTGCTTTACCAAATTTAAGCGTTTCTCCACTTCCCCCAATTTTTAATGCTAGACCATTTAGACCTACACATGTTAATGTTTCACCATATTTTACGCAAGGAATAAATAAAAAACCATTTGAATCTAATAATGTTAACATAGCATCAAGCATACCTTTAGCTGAATATACGCATTCTATAGAGTATCCAACGACTTTTATACAATCTCCATTAATTGAAATAGATACTTTAAAAAACTCTAACCAAAGTAAAGGTTACCGAGATATATCAAATTCCTACGTGATCGATGAAATACGCGATATTTCACCAGAAGCATCGAATCAACATATATCAGCTGCAAAATCAAATCAAGAATCTAGTTTTGAAAGTACTGGTCCTGATCTAAGTAACGAGCTGTATGATGCAAACCTTAGGCAAAACTTTATTACAAATACTCCATCACCGTCAAATCATAAGCCAATGTTTGCAGATTTACGAGGTTTCAAAGATGAAGATATAGATAAATATCGTAGTGAAAGCAATTTACAGAATATTGATTCTCCACTATTATATTTAAAACCTAGTGCACCTCATAAAAACTATCGAAAATTCACTCCAACTACGCCAAGTAGAGATAGCGAATACGATATTTACGAAGATATTCCTACAACAGAAAATTCAATTCAATCTTCACCTTCAAATATATGGGATGGAAGTCGAATCTATTTAGATGAAGACTCAGCCCAACTTACAGCTCAAAACAGTGACAATCAAGCCAAAATTGTTCAAATCATTGTTCCATATACAATTGATCACGATGACAGCAATGATATAAATGAATATGAATATTCCCAACAAGAATCTTTAGGAAGAAAGGTGCAACCAAACACTGAGCATAATTTGTCATCTATATCTACAGATGGCTATAATACCATTATAACAACAACAGAGAACCCATTATCGTCAATAACAGATCTTTATGATTCAAAATTAGATACTCCAGCTATACTAAACGATTTATACGATGTAAAGGAACCACCATTCGATATAATAAAATTACAACATACAATTGATGACTGGACTGAACAAGAATACTCCAAGCAATATAAAACTCCATATAAAGAACGAACCCATAAAAAGTATGCTAAGCAGATACCTGATGAATATTTTACTACCATTAATCCCGTTACTAACTATGCGACGAATACCGTTAATTACAACTATGACATATATGACCATGAGTTTTCTAGTAGTATACAGCATTCTATTATTGAAAATAAAACTAAACCACTGATAAAAGCTGGAAAAGGTTTCAATGTTATTGGAAAAACTAAGACACGATTTACCAGTAGTAAAAATGAAGAAATGGATGATAGAGATGATGATAAGTTACAAATTTACACAGCTGCTTCAACTTTTCGGAGTACGACAAGTACACCAGCTCCGTGGGGTCAAATACAAACCTCTATATCTCCCTTAACAAATGAGAAAGTTTATGTTGTTACTTCGAAACCTTGGCCAGAAAAACAGACAAAAACAAAAGAGTATGATTACGTATTTCAAAGATTTGAATCGAAGAAACAAGTTCAAAATGATGAGATATCCGATGAAGATGATTTTCAAAACAAGTCACCAAAGACATTAAATCCTACGATGTTTGGATTTAATGAAAGGATACAGCCAAAAAATGAAAAAGCACCTTACGCTGTTTCAACAGGCTGGCATCGTAGAAGTAAGATATATTATTCTTAAATGTTACTTTTCAGTGAGTCGTAGACATCCGTTCAATGCAAAAGGTGGAATATTATACAGCATTTATGGAATTAAATACACGACTGAGATTTTTAGTTTGAATCTCAGTAGGATTACTCTTGAATCTTTATTTCAAGTAAATTTCAAAATGGAATTAGATATGTAATTTTAGGTGCTCTTTGACACACCACTAGCGGAATACTAACATTCAAACAATTCAACGTATCCGATAAAGAATTTTATTACTTGCTAATTAGTAAATGTAGACAATGAGCGAGTATTATCCAATTCCGATTAAAATTTAACATGAAATCGAAAATCAAGAGTAACCCTACTTTCGAGCTCAGCTAATAAATTGTAATCTAATTTTGAGTCACAATGTAAGCTAAATATAAAATTTGAAGCTACTGAACCAATTATTATAGCATCTTGTTACTTATTGTGCAATAAAAAATGTTTTACTTGAAAGATAAGATTATATACATTCTGGTAATTCAACCGATTCTCCAGGAAGAATTAAATAGTTTTTAACCTCATACCTATTACATACATTATTACTACATATTAGACCCAAAATAATTTACTGTCGAAACACTAATGTATTAGCTTATTTATACCACCTGCCTACTTTTTTTATAACTCATTGTTATGACATTAATGATAATAAAATTATTTTAACGATAATTCCCACGACCACACCCGCGTATTATAGATACTTAGTTCTCCCAAGAGAAGTAGTATACGCTGCTCCCCAACCTCCAATCTATATCTCTTACACATGTGTACCAGAAAATCGCGAAGAAAGATAATCACGTTGTGAAATAAGGAAAAAACTAACACACTTGTACCTGTATATATTAGTATGTACTTTTATATTTCAATTATATAATTTGCCTTTTAACATTTCAGTAAATAACTTGGAGAACGCAGTTTCAAGTGAAAATATTAGGTCTCAAGAAGATTCTCTAATGGAGGATAGCTTGAATACAGAAAAGGTTTGGTACAAAATTTCTAAAAATAAATAATTATTTGTTTTTTGCATGTTCTCAAAATTTCATGATTCAAAGAATTTAACAGAAAACTTATTAGCAGTAGCGTGTTGATATACAGGGTTTAAACCGTTACAAATATTTTGAAGAAACACTTGCACTGTACTACTTACTTACTGTATTAATTTTGTTTTTTATGACCAGTTTCGATCATCAGGGGAAACTATAATTACTATGACCAATTTAAGTTTCAGCGCCAATAATGTTGTAAAACTGAAACATATTTTTTTTATATATACAAGAGGAGGCAAACGAACAAGTGGGTCACATGATGGAAAGTGATCCCCGCCGCCCATGGATATCTGCAACACCAGGAGTATCACGGATGCGTTGCCGACCTTAAAGGAATGAGTACGCTCTTTTCTTGAAGGTTTCTAAGTAATATTAGTAAGCTAGTTACCACAATTAATCATCTCTTACGTTATGTACTTATACTGATAATATTCATAAATAAGTGTAATAAGAAAATATATAAAATTATCTTTATAACATTTTTTCTCTTTGTTTTACAGACTACAACGGAGATCGAACCGGAAAAGTGATAGTGAGTTCTAAATTATGCGACCATGAGAATGCCAAAAACTTTTTATTGCTGTTGGAGAAACATGCGACTGATTTAGTGTGTAAAAATAACGCTACAGGAACAATTCTGTTCAAATCAAAGAGAACACAAATTTCTATTTCACAGATACATAAATTGTTCTTTTCAGATTGATGATATTTGTATTAAATATTTGATATAATTTTATTTATATTATAATAATCATGATATAAACCAAAGTAAGGACTCATTAAATATCCACCGTGTAAATGACAACGTAAAGAAAAAATGAAACCATGAATTCTGTACATGACAGACATGCATACATAGTTGGAATTTTGTTTCGGAACTTTCATGAATTTTTCAAAAATGTTTCTATTGTTTTATTGATTTTACTGTTGTTTCATTAATACTATCTAACGCAACTCTATTTTTATTTAATATCTCACAAATAACACATTTTTGCCTAAAACAGCAATGTAATAAAACAGCGTTTTAGGTCGGCACTTACAGCCCGCAACGCGCGGCTTAATGCACATACTTTGTTCGCTATACATTGCGGGCTGAAAAACTGCTAAATGTTTAACCATTTGTTTCCGACAAAAACTGTAAAAGGAGTTTTGAAATCTGTTATGTATCTAAACTACCACAGAAGTTTTCGTTACAGTGTCAAATACACCCTGTATAAAACTAATGAAACATTTTACTAATGAAATGGCTGTTAGCTATTACGTAAAACAATGTACTTAGTAATAAGATGAATGTGACTAGTTTAGCTTATTTAAGTTAATTGATGTAAGACATTTTGTAAATATATGTAAATGTAAATATCCTTATTAAGTTTAATAATTTTGTCAATAATCATTAAAATTAGCGATTTAATAAATACACTTCTAGCATTTATATAATTGAAAATGTACAGATTGTTAAGAATTGGAATTAAAAAATAATAATATTTCATACTAGGCATTTTTTTTTAATTTATTGCAAGTTTTGAATTCTAAAATTTGGCGAAGCCAACACTAGAATCTATTAAAACATAACATAATTTGGTGTCGTGGGACACCAGGTAGGAACGAAGTTCTTTCGGCTGATGTAGAATAGACACAATTCATGAGTATATACTATGCAATTGCGGGGTGGAGTGAGGGAGAAAGAGAAAGGTATTATACACTACTCACTTGTATATACGACGTTGTTATTTCTTACGGTTTTTAGTTCGGTCACGCAGCAACTGTTGTGCCTGCGCACGTCTCTGTTAATGGTTTTATTCCACGGATTTTTCTTACGGTTTTTCCTATCACATATTTTTCAGTTCGGTCGCGCAGAAAAATCCCTATCTCCTCCAAGCCTGCCGTAAGGAACTTCGTTCCAAAATATGCGATGTTCTCTGATATCATGATCTGGTATCACATATTTGACGTACAATTTCATTTCATCACAATCGAAAATATTTTGACAATTTTTTCACATACTTTCTGCATCAACATTTTGGCTAAGCGCTACAAGTTACGGTGCGTTTTCTTGATGCTCGGTCGTCTGTAATTGTTCACTTTTAAAGTAGATAATTTTACCGCACGTCCAGTGAATTTAGGAAATGTTCTACTTAGCACGTTTTACTGGAAAATTAGACTTTCATGATATAATAAATAAATATATATCCCTGGTCAAGTAACACAAATTGATTCTTTTCCTAATATAAGCGAATTATATAATTGTATTATATATATACGATTCTAATACATAGAAATACTTAAACAAATACTGGAAAAAAATTAATAAACACCCAGTCTCGGAAATGCAGATATTTTAATGTTCAACACAGAAATGCCTGCCCTCGTCGGGATTCAAATCCGAGTCTCGCATCTGATCGATAGAGTTAGGTTAGGTTAGGTTAGGCAATTATGTGTCTTTTTATTACTACATGCCCGTATGTCTGTTTGTCCTACAGAAAGGGACAAGTTGTATGATTTATTGTTGTAAGTTTAGAACATTTAAAGTTTCCGCAGATTAAGTGGTGTTAGTCTTTTTCATTTAATCTATTCTATTTACATGTCAAGACAAAGACGGAGTTGCAATTTTTAAATGTTTAGCTATTACGTTAATCGAATAACAGTTTTTAGGTTTATAGCAATGATGGCAGATGACCTTATTTAATTATAAACGCAGTTTATTTTATTTATCACATAGCAATTTAATAATTTTATTGAATTTTACTTTATAACTAATTATAGGAATATATATATCATACACCATACACTATGCTATATACATCATACACCTTTCTTTGAGTGTCCAAAAAATATTTTGCATTATTTCCAGAAATTTTACTTCAAAGTTATATAATGCCTTTTTTGCAAATTATCTAGATTCAATATTTGTAAAGGTTAAAATAGCTCTAAGGATTTAATGAAATGACCAGAAGTTACTGGCTTTATTTTGATTAGTGGGTCTGTATTTTCATTCCTGTATATAAATTCATCTCGGTACACGAATTTATACGTCGATCGGTCGGACACAATGTAATAGTAGAAATATTCAATTGAATATCATGCCAAAAATGAAACCTATTATTAACAGTATCTATAAGAATAGTATTGTTTAATTTCCTTTTTAAGAAATTAAGTAATTCAACCCACAATAATGATTAAACCTTGTGATGATGTGTGACAAAAGTTTTCATAATTCTCCAATTGTTCTAAACTTCTGTCGATGCTTCCATTAGATTTAATATCACTAAGTCTGTATATACACAAAATAATCTATAAACATTATTATTAAAGATAATATAATATTATATCAATAAAGCCTACTCTGATATTTCATTCGAATTTTTGTTCTTTATTCTGAAGTATAAAAATTCAGCACTCCACATTATGAGCGTCAAAAGCGTAACAAAATTAAGCACCGTAATAGGAACATTGTAGGAACCAGAGTAATCGCGCAAACGACCTGAAACAAACAGAAGTCACAATTATAGTATAAGATAGCAACAGCAGCACAGCTATAATGATAATTTACGTTACGATTACAAATCGTAACTTATACGTAAATTATTATTATTATTTTAGTGTGTTTAGAAAATAACTATTGTAACAGAAGAAATGGACATGTTTTCGCTGTAACCAAATTGTAATGTGTTAAGAAAAACTGGTATTCTCTTTGTGATTTTATTCACAAGTGAAATAAAAGTAAAAAAAACAATCAATAACAACCAAATTTTGCATTAGTCGTCAATAATTGTGTACTTGGCTTATTCATTAATATCGAGATTCGATTGATAATGTAAACTAAAAATATTCCTTTTTGCGTTTCGTATTTTATTGCGATTGCTTATAGAAGTGTTTTCTTCATAAGTCCATAATATTACATCTACTATAGTTTAAAATATTGATTATTTAGCTCGATGCGCCTCTAG
Organism: Calephelis nemesis; assembly: GCA_002245505.1. Taxonomy (NCBI): domain Eukaryota; kingdom Metazoa; phylum Arthropoda; class Insecta; order Lepidoptera; family Riodinidae; genus Calephelis; species Calephelis nemesis. Next base: position 108,965 of record NJDD01007194.1, read on the forward strand.
AAATAGAAATGCATCGCCAGCTTGATTCTAAGGTCTACTTTTAAATATTCATGAGGACAATTCGGCATATTTGGGAATGTTTTAAAAAATATGCCGAATCTTGTGCCTGTATCACCACTCATTCACTTTATGCATCGTTTATCATTATTATATCATATCATCATTAATCTTTAACGAAATACTATTTTTTTCCATTAAATATCTGGTCTTAAAGTATCTCAATATTTGGACTAAATATAAAAACAATAAAGTGCTAAGATCCAAATAATAGTTTAATCGATCACACTTTTAGATATATGTATATAAAATTTATTTAATTACTTTAGTTATCAGTTTTAGCAACTTTAAGGAAATGTCTAGTTTACTACTCGCGGCTGTTTGAAAACAATTTTAGCGCAGTAAAGCTGCAAATAAACCGACGTTATTTTATTATCATGACGCATTTTTATAATAAATTTTCGAAAGACAGGTTATGACTCTGAGGTGGTTTTATATAACTTTAGCAAGATCTGTCTTGTGCTTCTTGAGTTATACTTCTTCAATCTCATATCCCTGAAGAAGTAGACAGTGGCACCATCAGGGCACTCACGACTACTTGAAAACTTATCGCCAACCGGACACATATCCAATCCCGGGCAAATACATAAATTGTCGTGTACCTCGACGACATGGTTGACGACAATCGTAGTAACATTGTCGATTTTCTCGCATTTGTTAGGAATTTTCTTTACTATTTTGCTTATTGTATCACTTTTACAATATTTTCCTTTTATTTAACAGCCAGTGGTGACCGAATATTTTTTTCATAATGTTCGTAATGTTTGTGACATACTAGACTCGCTATATCTCTTTCTAAGCTTCTATATTATATGTTTCTATATTTTCTTTTACTTAACAACTGTTCGTGTCAGATTAGACACTTCCAGATTTTAAATAGTTTTTTACTAATATCAGAGAATAATAATAGCACTTAGTTATATTTTGAAGTGAAACTCCTTTAGCAGCGTTGTGCGCTTTTTGTGAGTTTTTGGGTAAATGGTAAACGGTCAAAGTTTTTTAAAAATTGTCGCAGCAAGTATTTATTGAAGCAATTTCACGCAATGTCCTTTTTTTATTTGTGCTCCACTTTTTTTGAAGTAAATAATACAATTTACACTATTTTAATTGAAAATAATATAATTCTTTTATGTATAAGAACTTTCTGGATAATACCTACTAGTTGTTGTAACTCTTATTTATTATTTTCGCGTTCTGATATGACGATGATATATTTATAACTTGTACTAATTACTGTCTTTTCTGAGCTTTTATCTGAACATGTTTATTAATACCTCTAGTATCAATTATCTATTTGACATAAGTACTTGTTTTCATTTCTGCATCCTATTTGTTTGTAACAATTTTGATTAACTTTATTAAGCATGTATTACTATTTTTACTTTAATTTTGCATGCGTACTTACACAACACCACCAAAAATTTCCGAGTAAAATGTTAATAAAGCATGTGTTTTGTTATTAATTTCCCAAATATTTCAATTATAAAAACAGCATTTAAAAAAAAACTACTTTTTACGAAAACCTAAGATTGCGATTATGTGGCAATTAAATTGTTTTTCGTGATTCCGCACATTATTCATTAATTACCAAAATTTAAATGTTTGACATAAATAATTAAAAATCACTCAAACATCACTCAGCCATCCAAAATAACATTCAATTATTTTTTTACGTATATAGTTTAAGTGCAGTAAAACTTCAAACAGCTGACTTTGATTTATGTGCATTTATGTACACAAGAAATAAGTTTTTTTCTCGGGTTCCTCTGGAATTCTATTATCAGACCTAGACTTAGTTACAATGGGACCTCTTCGAAAATAAATTCTTTCAAATAAAAAAAAACGGTCCATAAATGACAGAGAAACCGATTATGACACATAACCACTTGAACGTCTACGTAACTACAGCTACGTAAAAAAATGTAGGGTCGTACGTCCACGTAACAATAGTAACTTAGCCGACCGATACACATAAAATCGGTTGTATGCTAAAGAAGTATAGAAGTCGAATAAATAACACCCTACTTCTTTAAAAGGTGGTTAAAAATCGTCTCTACTTGGCCTTTTGAAGCTATACTGCACTAAAATTAGTATAAAATTAATAAATTTAAGAACCAGTATAATAGATATAATTTTGAAACTCACCAAGTAGAGATCCAATGGTGATTATTATGATGCCATTGAAAAACATTTGTATCCCTGAAGCGAACGGTAATCTCTCGATCGGCACGTAGCTTGGAATTATTATATTGATATAAACAGTTCTAACACCTTTTGTAACACCCATTGCCAATGCCACAACCAACATCCCCGTGAATGAAGTTGTGAAAAGCATAACTGAAATAAACATTGAAAATACTCATCACTGTCGTGTTCCATTTGGAGGGTAAGTTTGCTTATTATAACGCAACATTATCACCTTTACATACATACATAGATATCTCATCGCCAAATCCCTTACGAGGGAGGCAGAGAGTATCGAGTGCAAGACCTCACGATCCTGACAAACCTGTGTTGTGTGTGACAAATAATATCCGATTGATCTGATCGTGGAATGTCTCCCCGGGTACCTACATCCAACCACATTCGCATTGTATATTGTATATCATCACCTTTGGTGTCTATAAGCCGTGACTATTTCTCTCAAGTAACGTTGCATAAAAATGAATCTCTAGTTCCCGTGGTCGTCACATCACACGTACAACAATAAGGAATTTCGCTTATTATTTTTTGTTGCGTTAATTATTGTAAAGGCAACATTTATGTAAGAATGAAAATTATAAACTTTAATTCTATGTCCATAGCTAAGACAGAACGACGTCTGTCGGTCCAGCTAGTTTATTATAAAAATAAGCCACAAAAAAGATTTTTTTATGATATAGGAAGGCAAACAAGCAGACGGATTTCCTGATGGTAAGAAATTCATGCCGCCTAGAGACACCAAATGTGATAATGGTGCGTTGCCAACATGAGGCGGGGATGTTTAACCTCGAGCAAAAATAAGATTTCCGACTACCTTACCCTCCAAACCGAAACACGTCATGACGTTATGGCGGCAGGAATAGCTAAGGCGGTGGTACCAATCCGGGCGAGTCGCTGCGAAACTCTACCACCTAGTTAGATTTCACGGTATCAGTAACGATAAGCCTTTTACGAGCTGCCTGACAGGAAGGCAGATTGTCTAAAATGTACATTGACATTGTTTTGCCTAAATTTTTAAAAATGTTACAAGTAAAAATATAAATTTAATTAACCCAATTTTAACAAATATAAATTGTTAAGTACTTGCTCAAAGATTAGGTTAATCTCACTCGGCAAATAATGTTCCAACGGTTATCTATCGATTTGATGTTTCGAACTATTTATAGCGGTCCATGTTTCCGTTAAAATTAAATGTTGTTTAATCTGCTAATGGAATATTTTATGGTAACTGTGCGAGGTGGTCTTATGCATCTACTGATACTGGAACTATTTTCAAGTTTATTGCATTTTCCTTTACTTCATTTTTTAATTTTTATGATTTTGAAAGGCAAACAAGACGAATTTCCTGGTGGTAAGAACTTCATGCCTCCTAGAGACACCAAAGGTGATAATGGCGCGCTGCCAACCTGAGGCCAGGATGCTAGGCCTCGAGCAAAAGTACCTTACCCTCCGAACCGGAACACGACAATGACGTTATGGCAGCAGAAATAGGTAACGCAGTGGTACCAATAAGGTTGAGTAGCTGCGAAACTCTTCCACCTACTAGGATTTGTTCGTATTTTTCTGATTTCAAGGGCACGATGACAAGGACCTGATAAAAGAACTGGGAGGTGGCTGATGGACCATAGTTTAAAATTTACGGACTATGTTTCGTAATCTTTGTAGTTTATCTAAAGTACGTCAAAAGAGAGGTGTTGTAAGTTAAATGTGTGTAAATGTGTGTGTATGTCAGAGGTTCATTGAAAACTTTTAATTTAAGATTATAGCTTTAAGCATTTGCAATGCATTTCAAGCATTTATCCTAAACCGGCACATGAGCTTCTTAGCTCACTAGAGCCTGTAGGCCATTAGATGAAAAGGGTTACCATTGCCATGGACACCTGGACGAAAATGTTGGTGACGCTTAAAAAAATTGCCATTTTCAAAAATCCCGTTAAAATTATTACGTAGTATACTTACATAAAAAAACCGAATATAATATGAGATATAAAACATCAGATCATCATATATATATATCATCACATCATCATACAGGTATGTATGTGGGTCTCCTTGTGGTAAGAGACAACCATGGCCTATAGACACTATTGATAGGTATTAAACCTAATGTAATATAATATACTAGTAATATGTTGCTTTTCGTGAGCAGTGGTGACCTAACACGGTCAGGCTAACAGGTTTTTGACCAAAAGAACTCAAGTTATGTCACATGTTTGTTATTTCTTAAACTATAAACATTTATCAATCTATAATTATCTAACTGTGTTAATCGCAATTCCGGCTTTCCTATAATACACGTAATCTCTAAAACTACTAGTACATTAAAGATCTAAAAAAATGATTGAGGATAAATATGTTTTTTATTTCCTCTTACATTTTTGAATGTTTTCCTGTATATAGTCATAAAGTGAAAAAAAAACCTGTTTAACCAATTTTAACAACAGTCTTGTAAATTGAAAATCAATAATTTAACTTAAAATCTAAATATTTTTACGAAATCCAATATTATAAAACTATAGAAACGTAAATTTTTCATTAACGCGAATCCATGTCTATATGTCTGTCGGTCTGTCTGCATCCTGACAATGATTCATGCCGAAGCTACTGACCCAATGGCCCAGTAGGTATTCTATGTTTCGAGCCAATTTTATTGGCACCTTGTTATCCAGTTTACTTGAGAGGATCCTGGGTGAGAAATGGAAGAGGGGTCAAAGTACAAGTTGGACTATAATTATTTTTTTTATGATATTGGAAGGCAAACAAGCATACGGATTTACTAGTGGTAATAAATATTAGTCCTCGAGAAAAAGTAAGTTTGCCGGCTACCTTACCCTCCGAACCGGAATACGTCAACGGCAAGCACTGAAAGCGTCAGGAATAGGCAAGGCGGTGGTACCAATCCAGGCAAGTCACTGCGAAACTCCACCACCTAGTATAATATATGAAGACAGTAGTCATTAATGCGCAGTCTCGTAATTTTTCCATGTCATACAATTTGTATTTTACAGATTACACGTATAAGAACACTAAGTATAAAGTGATCAAATAACTTTAATTCCGGAATGTAAAGAAACATTTGAATGTACAAGTCATCTTAAGTTAGTGTTTGGACTTTGTAATTCCAACCATAGTAATAGGTATTAACATTGCGAAAGTTTTCTGTCTTCAACGATTTCAGAACAAATAGCGAACGAAGCCATGGTTACAGCGAGCATTTTAATACTCGTAGAATAAAATTAGCTGGAGATTTTATCTACTATTGAAGGCTAAGTGTAAATATTTATTGACGCTGGTATATTTGATATTAAAGTTTGTTTAGAATTTTGGCGCTATCGAGAGGAAAACCGATCGCTACTTTTTCATAATCAAAAGTAGGTAAATATTAAATTGCATAATTAAATGTAGATTAAGCAGCTATGTATAGACAGCATAAACTTACTTGTTCGGGTGAAGATGATTACTATTAGGCTTAGAAGGTACATCACTCTTGGCGACTTCTTACACCACTCTCCAATGAACGGTGAAACAAATCTGAAAACCGTATCTGAAAATCCTATAACAGCCATTATTTTAGCTATATCTGCTGTCTCAAATTTGAACATATCCTTTAATATTATAGGTAGCAATAAAGAAAAATTTGTTTCAGCACAAGAAGCTATCGACATCCCAACCAAGATATTTATAAATATGGGATCTTTTAATAAAGTCAGATCAAAAAAATCAACAACATTTTTGAAATAACTTGTAGACTTTTCTTTCTTTTCATCATAATATACTATTTCTTTTTTAGGCATATCGATTTCATGGAATATATTGATGGAGCTTCCTAGATTTATTTCTTGAGATTCCCACCATTTGTATCTAGATTCGGCTAAAGGAGGATCTGGTAATCTCTTTCTAATGTCGGGATGGGAAATGGCATTTCTTGCTTGAATGTCATTGCAATTAGTTAGAGATCTCATCGATAAACTGATAGGTGGTATAACATCGCTTTTTGTTTTGTCGATATCGGTAGTTAGTGAGCCTTGAATATCTGAAATAAGAATACAGGGTAAATAGCACGTAGATGTGAACACGCTATTAGAGACACAGTCAGACACACAGTAAAATAATATACAGATTTCAGTTTCTACCCTATAAACATAAATGGTTTATGAACTGAAATTTAATTTACATTTAATTAAAAACATATTTACTATACATATTTATTTTGATTTTACTATAATAAAAGAAGCCTAAGTTTCATTATTACAAAAGCTATCTGACAGTGAAAGTTTCGTCAATAGCGATACAGCCATTTAAAAGGTTAGCCGGAATAAAATGAGTGTTTTGATTTAAGTACCATACATACATTCATATGCACGTAGTAAAAAGCGGTTATTTTGATTTTACAAACAGACACTCGAATTTTAATTACTTTTAACAGATTTAATTCAGACTCTATTATAGCAATGAATTGTTGCTGCAAGGGCAAAAGATGGCTTATAATTACTCTTAAATTACATTATGCACCTTCAGACTTATGTATAAGAACTTAAAGAAAATATACATATAAGTATACTAAATATGTTTAATACGTTTTCTATAATATCCTTGATTACACAAATCGATATAACCCCAAAGAAGAGTTAAGCCCATTTTAAAAAAACTCACACACCGGTAACGAAATGGAGGTAACAAAAAAATAAAAAACAAAGCTTTTAGTTACTTTTAAAATCATTACAGTAGCTATAAGTTTGCCTAAAATTAGCTACAATTGAAGAAAAACAACATTTTGTTAAGTAACATGGTGGTTTAAGTTTCTACTTCGTAAGTAATTAATTGTGTGTGTCATAAAATAAAATAAAAAACACTAAGGTTTAAACTTGCAATATCGCTTCTTGTCTTATCATACCTCTTTGCCTCTAGAAAACATACGCGTTGCCAGCCTGAGTCCAGGCTGTTAGGCCTCGAGAAAAAGTAAGTTTACCGGCTACCTTACTCTCCTAACCGGAGCACGTCAACAGCAAGCATTAACGTTATGGCGGTAGGAATAGGTAAGACGTGGTATTAATCCGGGCGAGTTGCTGCGTAACTCTACCACCTAGTAGGATGTCACGGTGTTAGTAATTGTTAACCTATGCTCGCCTTTTACGAGCTGCTTGACAAGAAGGCAGATGGTCTGTTCTGGAAAGGAGAACGGACCAGTAGGGGTAATATACTTAGTCTGGCCATAAATACTGTTACACTTAAAAATAAAAAAATATTACA